>JAXCGZ010009918.1:50000-52500 GCA_037179515.1 Halocaridina rubra
TATAGCTTATATCTGCTATACCTAATAATGAATGCATTCTATCTCAATGCCACTACGTTCATATTACAGGTTCGCCAACCTCATTCGTGGCCTCATTTTCGCATTTAATTCAATTCCAATCTCATTCGGGGTATACAATAATCAAATAAGCACATTACATATGTGAAAACATGAATCATTTTTTACCCCGACTGGAACTTGAACCCAGGACTTATAATTACTAAGTCAAGGCGCTACTAACTACACACTATAGAAGGTTAAAAGGAATCCAACCTTATAGCTTATATCTGCTATACTTAGTTATGAACTCATTCAATCTGAATGCCACCATGTTCATATTACAGATTCCCCAACCTCACTCGTGGCTTCATTTTCGCATTTAATTCAATTCCTAATCTCATTCGGGCTATACAAAAATCAAATAAGCACATTACATATGTGAAAACATGAATCAACTTTTTACCCCGACCGGGACTGGAACCTAGGACTTATAGTTTCTAAGTCAAGGCACTACCAACTACTCACAACAGAAGGTTAAAAGGAATACAATGTTATAGCTTATATCTGCTATACTTAGGAATGAATGCATTCTATCTGAATGCCACTTTGTTCATATTACAGATTCCCAAGCCTCAATCGTGGCTTCATTTTCGCATTTAATTCATTTCCCAATCTCATTCTGGCTATACAATAATCATATAAGCACATTACATATGTGAAAACATGAATCATTTTTACCCCTACCGGGACTTGAACCTAGGACTTATAATTTCTAAGTCAAGGCACTACCGAATGAGATTGGGAATTGAATTAAATGCGAAAATGAAGACACGAGTGAGGTTGAGGAATCTGTAATATGAACATTGTGGCATTCAGATAGAAAGCGTTCAATCCTAAGTATAGCCGATATAAGCTATTAGGCTGGATACCTTTTAGCCTTCTGTAGTGTGTAGTTGGTAGCGCCTTGACTTAGCAATTATAAGTCCTATGTTCAAGTCCCGGTCGAGGTAAAAATTGATTCATGTTTTCACATATGTATTGTGCTTATTTGATTATTGTATAGCCCGAATTAGATTGGGAATTGAATTAAATGCGAAAATGAAGCCACGAGTGAGGTTGGGGAATCTGTAATATGAGCAAAAGTGGCATTCAGATAGAATGCGTTCTTTCCTAAGTATAGCAAATATAAGCTATAAGGTTGGATTCCTTTTAACCTTCTGTGGTGTGTAGTTGGTAGCGCCTTGATTTAGTAATTATAAGTCCTAGGTTCAAGTCCCGGTCAAGGTAAAAAATGATTCATGTTTTCACATAGGTAATGCGCTTATTTGATTATTGTATAGCCCGAATGAGATTAGGAATTGAATTAAATGCGAAAATGAAGCCACGAGTGAGGTTGGGGAATCTGTAATATGAACATAGTGGCATTCAGATTGAATGAGTTCATAACTAAGTATAGCAGATATAAGCTATAAGGTTGGATTCCTTTTAACCTTTTATAGTGTGTAGTTAGTAGCGCCTTGACTTAGTAATTATAAGTCCTGGGTTCAAGTTCCAGTCGGGGTAAAAAATGATTCATGTTTTAACATATGTAATGTGCTTATTTGATTATTGTATACCCCGAATGAGATTGGAATTGAATTAAATGCGAAAATGAGGCCACGAATGAGGTTGGCGAACCTGTAATATGAACATAGTGGCATTGAGATAGAATGCATTCATTATTAGGTATAGCAGATATAAGCTATAACAATGGATTCCTTTTAACCTTCTGTGGTGTGTAGTTGGTAGTGCCTTGACTTAGTAACTATAAGTCCTAGGTTCCAGTCCCTGTCGGGGTAAAAAAATGATTCATGTATTCACATATGTAATGTGCTTATTTGATTTTTGTATAGCTCGAATGAGATTAGGAATTGAATTAAATGCGAAAATGAAGCTACGAGTGAAGTTGGGGAATCTGTAATATGAAGATAGTGGCATTTAGATAGAACGAGTTCATTCCTAAGTATAGCAGATATAAGCTATAAGGTTGGATTCCTTTTAACCTTCTGTAGTGTGTAGTTGGTAGCGCCTTGACTTAGTGATTATAAGTCCTGGGTTCAAGCTCCAGTCGGGGTAAAAAATGATTCATGTTTTCAGATGTGTAATGTGCTTATTTGATTATTGTATACCCCGAATGAGATTGGGAATTGAATTAAATGCTCTAATGAAGCCAAGAATGAGGTTGGGGATTCTGTAATATGAACATAGTGGCATTCATATAGAATGTGTTCATTCCTAAGTATAGCAGATATAAGCTATAAGGCTGGATTCCTTTTAACCTCCTGTGGTGTGTAGTTGGTAGCGCCTTAACTTAGTAATTATAAGTCCTATGTTGAAGTCCCCGTCGGGGTAAAAAAATGATTCATATATATATATATATATATATATATATATATATATATATATATATATATATATATATATATATATATATATATATATATATATATATATATATATA
>JAXCGZ010009918.1:57500-63886 GCA_037179515.1 Halocaridina rubra
GTCCTAGGTTCGAGTCCCGGTCGGGGTAAAAAAAATGATTCATGTTTTCACATATGTAATGTGCTTATTTGATAATTTCCTGGCCCGAATGAGATTGGGAATTGAATTAAATGCTAAAATGAAGCCACGAGTGAGGTTGGGGAATCTGTAATATGAACATAGTGGCATTCAGTTAGAATGCGTTCATTCCTAAGTATAGCAGATATAAGCTATAAGGTTGGGTTCCTTTTAACCTTCTGTGGTGTAGTGGTAGCGCCTTGACTTAGTAATCATAAGTCCATATATATATATATATATATATATATATATATATATATATATATATATATATATATATATATATATATATATATATATATATATATATATATATATATATATATATATATATATATATATATATATATATATATATATATATATATATATATATATATATATATATATATATATATATATATATATATATACATATATAAATATATGTATATATATATATATATATATATATATATATATATATATATATATATATATATATATATATATATATATATATATATATATATATATATATATATATATATATATATATATATATATATATATATATATATATATATATATATATATATATATATATACATATACATATATAAATATATGTATATATATATATATATATATATATATATATATATATATATATATATATATATATATATATATATATATATATATATATATATATATATATATATATATATATATATATATATATATATATATATATATATATATATATATATATATATATATATATATATATATATATATATATATATATATATATATATATATATATATATATATATATATATATATATATATATATATATATATATATATATATATATATATATATATATATATATATATATATATATATATATATATATATATATATATATATATATATATATATATATATATATATATATATATATATATATATATATATATATATATATATATGAATCATTTTTTTACCCCGACCGGGACTTCAACATAGGACTTATAATTACTAAGTTAAGGCGCTACCAACTACACACCACAGGAGGTTAAAAGGAATCCAGCCTTATAGCTTATATCTGCTATACTTAGGAATGAACACATTCTATATGAATGCCACAATGTTCATATTACAGAATCCCCAACCTCATTCTTGGCTTCATTAGAGCATTTAATTCAATTCCCAATCTCATTCGGGGTATACAATAATCAAATAAGCACATTACACATCTGAAAGCATGAATCATTTTTTACCCCGACTGGAACTTGAACCCAGGACTTATAATCACTAAGTCAAGGCGCTACCAACTACACACTACAGATGGTTAAAAGGAATCCAACCTTATAGCTTATATCTGCTATACTTAGGAATGAACTCGTTCTATCTAAATGCCACTATCTTCATATTACAGATTCCCCAACTTCACTCGTGGCTTCATTTTCGCATTTAATTCAATTCCTAATCTCATTCGGGCTATACAAAAATCAAATAAGCACATTACATATGTGAATACATGAATCATTTTTTTACCCCGACAGGGACTGGAACCTAGGACTTATAGTTACTAAGTCAAGGCACTACCAACTACACACCACAGAAGGTTAAAAGGAATCCATTGTTATAGCTTATATCTGCTATACCTAATAATGAATGCATTCTATCTCAATGCCACTACGTTCATATTACAGGTTCGCCAACCTCATTCGTGGCCTCATTTTCGCATTTAATTCAATTCCAATCTCATTCGGGGTATACAATAATCAAATAAGCACATTACATATGTGAAAACATGAATCATTTTTTACCCCGACTGGAACTTGAACCCAGGACTTATAATTACTAAGTCAAGGCGCTACTAACTACACACTATAGAAGGTTAAAAGGAATCCAACCTTATAGCTTATATCTGCTATACTTAGTTATGAACTCATTCAATCTGAATGCCACCATGTTCATATTACAGATTCCCCAACCTCACTCGTGGCTTCATTTTCGCATTTAATTCAATTCCTAATCTCATTCGGGCTATACAAAAATCAAATAAGCACATTACATATGTGAAAACATGAATCAACTTTTTACCCCGACCGGGACTGGAACCTAGGACTTATAGTTTCTAAGTCAAGGCACTACCAACTACTCACAACAGAAGGTTAAAAGGAATACAATGTTATAGCTTATATCTGCTATACTTAGGAATGAATGCATTCTATCTGAATGCCACTTTGTTCATATTACAGATTCCCAAGCCTCAATCGTGGCTTCATTTTCGCATTTAATTCATTTCCCAATCTCATTCTGGCTATACAATAATCATATAAGCACATTACATATGTGAAAACATGAATCATTTTTACCCCTACCGGGACTTGAACCTAGGACTTATAATTTCTAAGTCAAGGCACTACCGAATGAGATTGGGAATTGAATTAAATGCGAAAATGAAGACACGAGTGAGGTTGAGGAATCTGTAATATGAACATTGTGGCATTCAGATAGAAAGCGTTCAATCCTAAGTATAGCCGATATAAGCTATTAGGCTGGATACCTTTTAGCCTTCTGTAGTGTGTAGTTGGTAGCGCCTTGACTTAGCAATTATAAGTCCTATGTTCAAGTCCCGGTCGAGGTAAAAATTGATTCATGTTTTCACATATGTATTGTGCTTATTTGATTATTGTATAGCCCGAATTAGATTGGGAATTGAATTAAATGCGAAAATGAAGCCACGAGTGAGGTTGGGGAATCTGTAATATGAGCAAAAGTGGCATTCAGATAGAATGCGTTCTTTCCTAAGTATAGCAAATATAAGCTATAAGGTTGGATTCCTTTTAACCTTCTGTGGTGTGTAGTTGGTAGCGCCTTGATTTAGTAATTATAAGTCCTAGGTTCAAGTCCTGGTCAAGGTAAAAAATGATTCATGTTTTCACATAGGTAATGCGCTTATTTGATTATTGTATAGCCCGAATGAGATTAGGAATTGAATTAAATGCGAAAATGAAGCCACGAGTGAGGTTGGGGAATCTGTAATATGAACATAGTGGCATTCAGATTGAATGAGTTCATAACTAAGTATAGCAGATATAAGCTATAAGGTTGGATTCCTTTTAACCTTTTATAGTGTGTAGTTAGTAGCGCCTTGACTTAGTAATTATAAGTCCTGGGTTCAAGTTCCAGTCGGGGTAAAAAATGATTCATGTTTTAACATATGTAATGTGCTTATTTGATTATTGTATACCCCGAATGAGATTGGAATTGAATTAAATGCGAAAATGAGGCCACGAATGAGGTTGGCGAACCTGTAATATGAACATAGTGGCATTGAGATAGAATGCATTCATTATTAGGTATAGCAGATATAAGCTATAACAATGGATTCCTTTTAACCTTCTGTGGTGTGTAGTTGGTAGTGCCTTGACTTAGTAACTATAAGTCCTAGGTTCCAGTCCCTGTCGGGGTAAAAAAATGATTCATGTATTCACATATGTAATGTGCTTATTTGATTTTTGTATAGCTCGAATGAGATTAGGAATTGAATTAAATGCGAAAATGAAGCTACGAGTGAAGTTGGGGAATCTGTAATATGAAGATAGTGGCATTTAGATAGAACGAGTTCATTCCTAAGTATCCCTTTCAATCCGACTTTTGCACAGCTGAATTTTTAATCATCTGTTGAGCTTAGTGGCATCATTGGATCATAGATAATGATATATATTCACCACAAAGTTTTTTTTTAAGCTTATCTTTGTTTTTTTACACTGGGACATAAACATCCCTATAGTGTTATATTGAAATTCAAATTGGGATTGTTTGATCCCAGTTAGTACAATAAAGTTGAAAATACATATTGCGTATATAGGAATGTTGGAATTAAATGCAAAGTTATAAGTGTACATTTATTATAAGTATATTGTACCTGAAGAGAAAAAACATCAAACTATATAATGGCAAAATAAATGTAGCTTTTTGGGATAAGTAACTGAGAAAAAAAACACATACACCATTGAAAATTCTTAGGCAATATAATTATATTTTCCTTTGAAAAAAGTGAAATGAAAAACAGCCTGATAACTATATGATTGGGAGGCTTTTACTCAACTGTTTATGTATGGTAGATAGGAAAACATTGTAAACAAAGTGGAACTTTGCATGTTTGACACTGATACCTTGTTCGCTTTTCTTTCTTCCTTGAAGAGCATCTTATGCATCTTCGACGGCTTTCTTCATGCACGGGCATATGGTCAACATTCTTCAGCTCCTTAGAACTTTTGGAAGGCCGTCCTAAACTTCGTACTCTTCTCTGTGGCAGATTTTCCCTTCCCTCTTCAATCAAAGATTCTGCTAATGTTACTAAGAAGTCAATGAAAGGGCGCTTCTTGTGGTTGATTTCGTTGTGAATAACATGTGCATTGTACACAGCTGTCATTAGAAGTCTGAAAAATACTTTGATCCACCATTTCTTGCTCTTTCTGTCAAGGTCATACAGAGTTATCAGTTGATCCCCTAAGTCAACACCCCCCATATGATCATTATAAAATATAAAAGCTTCAGGGCACTGCAGATCTTTTTTTGTTCCATCTTTAATTTTTCTTTGCGTCACACCTATTTCTGTATTATGACAATTACTCAGAATCGTGACACACTTGGTGTCTTGCCAGGAAACTACCAGAATGCCTTCATTACAAACGTACATCTCTGACTCTCCCCGTTGAAGTTTGACGTCAAGCTTTGGAAGATTCTTCCTATTTGGCATACAAGTCCCAACTGCTGCAAATGGGAGTGAAGACATGAGTCTAACAGATGTGAAAAATCTGTCGAAACATAAGCATACTTCTGGTGCCCTTATTGTTTCTGAAAGCTTCTTGATTACTCTTTCACCAAGAGTTCCTTCCATAACTTGTGTTTCCTTTCCTTGATAGATATTGAAGTCATACACATAGCCAGTATTTGAGTCTGATCTTACCCAGGTTTTGATTCCTCGTTTTACTGGTTTCATAGGCAAATACTGTTTCATGCTGGAACGTCCCTTGAACTTTGTCATGCTTTCATCTATGGACTGAAATGTGCTGTCTGTTCTTGCAGCAAGAAAAGTTTTTTTCAAGCACCTCACCACATCTTCTACATAGAATATCTTGGAAGATTCTGCTGGTTTACATGGATTATTGAAGTACAGTTTCGAAAAAACTAGTTGAAATCTATCCCTTGAAATTGACTTGCTTATTTTCTCATTTCTTAGTGAGGACTTTCTTGACCAATACATTCTCATGGCAGGTACTCGAATGTAAGACATCACTAGTGTGCATCCGAAGATTACCATCAACTCTGAGAGACATGTGTGTTGAATATTTTTTTTCTTCTTTTCGGCCAAAATATCAAGTCTCTCGTTAGTGTAATGTGCTATTTGTAGAAAAAGACTCTTTGGAAATAATCTTAGGAAGATGTCCAACTCTGATGAAGCTCTTGTTACAGACATAGTTACAATGCAGTCATGCTTATCTGGTATGTCATGCTTAGGCACAAAATTTGTAGTGTCTTTAGTCCACACATATTCCATACGTCTGTACGAATCATTTTCTGGGCTAGTGGGTGCTTCTAGGTCTTCCTCTTCTGTGACTGTATCATCCTGTGATTCATCTGAAGAAGAATCGTTTGTTCCATCACTGTCAGTATCTGATGGTTCATAATCGTCGTCATCCTCTAACAGTGCCAATTGTATTTCCTCTTCCTTTAGCCTTCTTTTACTCATCTGCAAGAAAACACAAGAAAACAATATTTAATATATATATATATATATATATATATATATATATATATATATATATATATATATATATATATATATATATATATATATATATATATATATATATATATATATATATATATATATATATATATATATATATATATATAGATAGCCTAGAGTCGAAAATCGGAAGGAAACAATGGCTAAGTTAGGTTATGTAAACAAGGATGGCTATTTTGTGCACCTGCATACTATAATCTTTAAAAAGATACTCAACCAGCCACTAAAAAAGGACTTACTCTCAATAAAAATTTAGTTTTGTTATTTTCTTTTCATATCAAAGAAAACACTGCGGGGATAATATTATCCCAATTTTTATTACCCCAAAATCCTGACAAGAATGAGGTTGGGGATTCTGTAATATGAACATAGTGGCATTCATATAGAATGTGTTCATTCCTAAGTATAGCAGATATAAGCTATAAGGCTGGATTCCTTTTAACCTCCTGTGGTGTGTAGTTGGTAGCGCCTTAACTTAGTAATTATAAGTCCTATGTTGAAGTCCCCGTC
>JAXCGZ010009919.1:12500-35000 GCA_037179515.1 Halocaridina rubra
ACCACTTTCCCTTGATTTGCTTTAGTTTATCCAAAGAGAGAGAGACTAGTTAAAGAGTTCTCGTTCCTATACCTCAGTCGATAAGTCAACAGAATATAGTTCTCTACTACTACGACTACTACTAATCATTATCACTGATGCCTATATAGATTGGGATTTGAATTTCATGCGAAAACGAAGCCACGAGTGAGGTTGGGAGAAGCTGTAATATGAGCAAAAAAGCAATCAGAAAGAATGTGTTTATTCCTAGCGAGGCAGATAACTTTGCGGTTAGCTTCTTTCTTAGACCTTCACTATTGTAGTAGGTAGCGCTTTGGCACAGTAATTATGTGTCTTAGGTTCGAGTCCCAGATAGGGGAAACATATGATTCTTATATATATATATATATATATATATATATATATATATATATATATATATATATATATATATATATATATATATATATATATATATGCTATTCTTCTTAGAATAGGATTTTGTGACTTTAAGAAGAGACAGTATTATATCTCTGGTTTCGCTATCCTATATCTTCAAGTTTGCATCATCCTCTACAGTTTGTCTTAGAGAACACCATTGCAGAGGTTATCTCGCAAGAAATTCATCTTGCAAGATGGTTTAAAGTGATGCAGGCACAGAAAAAGAGGAAAGCAACAATTTTCCAAAATCACAAATCCAGCAAGGAGAATTTTATTGCAAATAACATTTATTCAGTAAGAACAATCAAGTCCGATCTCATAGAAATGGAAAGTTTTGATTCGTTATTTTACCCTAAATGTCACCGAATAACTACTTCTCAACCTGTCTGCACTACGGCTGACAGACAACTCCAGAGAAGGAAAAAGTAATCTATCAGAGTGCTTTGTCCTCTTTCTTTATCACCAATCTCTCTCTCTCTCTCTCTCTCTCATGTAAAATTCCAATGAAATACCTTGCTAAAAAGCTCATTTAAAGAAAAGAAACTTTAGGAGATTGAAAAAGAAAAAAGAAAAAACCAATAAAGTCCATTCACTACCAGGTAAATTTTTATTTCTACCAGTGTTCTCGTGGCTTTTCCTTATAGCCTTTTCTATTTAAGATAGTAAATATTGTTCCATCTTAATTTGAGATCTATGTATTATTCATAGGATTCGTTTAATTTCAGTTTCTTAGACTATCTTTCCTTTGCTTTACAAGCTAACTATCAAAACATGACTATAGCCACATGTTTACCAATAGAAGCACTAATCAACGCCCTCATCGAGAGTTTCACCATCTTTCCCAGACACGTTCCAGAGCAAATCGCATTAAATAATAGAGAATAATGCACAACATCCACCATGCAGAACAACTTAACAAGATCTGCATGCCGTCATACTCCCAGTCTAGTACATACATATACATGGCCTCATTCCCCCTTGTAATGGGGGTGGCCGAGCCAAGAAACGCACATTCACCACAATCTATACATACCTCAACCACTCCTCTTAGCTCCTTGGAGATAAAGGGTTGGCACTGGTACAGAGATCATACTCCTACATCAAGAGAATATTTGACCATACTGCACCTATGAAAAACGGAAACTCAAATCCAGAAAGGGTCGGCCCTTAGGAAAATTACATCTAATTAGATATCCTCCCCAAATACTCAGGGAAACAAAGCTTTCAAAGCAAGAGCAAGGACGGGAAACAAAGCTTTCAAAGCAAAAGCAAGGACGTATTTGTGGAATTATATCGTAATTCACACACGACAAGTACGGCAATGTCACGCAGCCTATGGATCATTATTAAGAGAATTTATCCATCTCTCTACAAAGGTCATTAACCCTCTTAAATGGGGGAATAGCCGAGTCTAAACAAAACCTTGACTCTTAACGGGAATAAAATAAAATATAAAGTGAATCTGATTCAGTCTAGGTGATCTAGGATTTGGTTCGACGCAAGATGACAGAACAATTAAACAATGACCATAATGAGTGACAAAAATATCTCCTCTAAAGTTGTTAAATATAAATAAATAAATAAATAAATAAATAAAAAAATGTGTGTATACGTGTGATTTCTGGTTTCATTGCAAGGTGGTGGTACTTGATGAAACAGCATACTCCAATACAGTTTCCACATCAGGAGTTATCCACCAAAAGGTACCCAAAATATTAGTCGTTAGAGTTCAGTTTTCTGCCCGTCGAATGGGAAGGAATCCTAAAGGGCTCATGGGATTCCATCAGAATAAAGTGTATATGTACAAAGCCAGGTTGGGATACGCCCCTAAGGTTGTATTTGTTGGATTTTAAAGCTCCTTGCCAGAGAGCATCTAAGAGAGTTCGTAAGAATGAAACACGAACTGTTATGACAGGTGTTACGAGCAAAAGACTTGGTTACGCGTCTAGAACGATGAGCTGTTAACGTCATATCCGTCACAATGAATCAAAGCTACAACGTCCCTAGCGCTTGTTATCTCGCTCTACGGACGCTTTCACGTCTCCTGTCAAGAAAGAGGGTGTTTGTCGATAAGTCCGAAATGCTTGGAATATTCCCATTACTGATGAAGCCAACCCGGATGCTTAATGAATACTTATTTCCTAATAGCATCAGTCTTAATAAAGAATAAAATCATGATTTACCCATACTTATAAAATCAATCAAAAAAATTATATATATATATATATATATATATATATATATATATATATATATATATATATATATATATATATATATATATATAATAATATATATATATATATATATATATATATATATATAAAACACTAGTAATTAAAGGTGCACACACAGAGTAACCTAAGTAAATTCGCAGACGACACTAAAATAGGTAGAACTATAAATGGAAAAGAAGACATTCATGCTTTACAGGAAGATCTAAATAGATTATCTGAATGGTCGGACAAATGGCAAATGGAATTTAATGTTGAAAAATGTAAAGTAGTTAAAATGGGTACTATAAAAGACAATACTAGTTATAAGCTAAATAACCATGAAATCATGAGTTCTCAGTGTGAAAGGGATTTGGGAGTTCTTGTGAGTAGTAGTCTTAAGCCAAGAGAGCAATGCACAGCAGTCAGAAATAAAGCAAACAGAATTTTAGGATTTATCTCAAGAAGCGTTAGCAATAGGACGGAAAAAGTTATTTTGCAGCTCTATCTTGCATTAGTTAGGCCCCATTTAGATTATGCTGTGCAATTCTGGTCACCCTATTATAGAATGGAAATTGAATCCTTGGAGAGAGTGCAGCGAAGAATGACCAAGATGATACACAATATCAGAAATCTACCATATGAGGACAGATTAAAAAAACTTAAATCTACATTCTCTAGAGATGCGAAGAGTTAGGGGGGATATGATTGAAGTGTATAAATGGTTTAAAGGGATTAACAAGGGAGATATTAATAAAGTTTTAAAAATTCATGATCAAACCAGAACTCGTAATAATGGATTTAAGCTTGATAAATTTTGGTTCAGAAGGGAAATTGGTAAACATTGGTTTGGTAATAGAGTAGCTGATGCATGGAACAAGCTTCCTAGTAGGATAGTAAATGCCAATACCTTAGACACCTTCAAATGTAGATTAGATAGACATATGACAGAGGTAGGGTGGGTATGAATAGGTTAGTGCTTATTAGAAAAATCATAAACAGAAAAATAGAATAAATAAGTAGAGTAGAATAGAATAGGTTAGACATGCTGAAAATACAATTCAAAAATGGAGCTGCCTCGTGTGTGCCAGTAGGCATGTTGCAGTGTCCTCTGTTCTTATGTTCTTAAATACCGGTGTGAGTAAAAATTACAGCAATATAATCATTTATTTGATACCATAAAGCTCATGCATTTTGTTTCGAATACATACTTCCCTGATTCGCCTCCCGCCACACTTAACTTCATCCACAAATATTATTTCTACGGTACAGCCGTCCACAAAAGAAACACAACACCTCTCAACTCTTTCGCTGTAGTGTAATTCATATATGTGTTTTTTTTCCGTATCCAACTGTACTTGAAAATTTCAAGGCCATGACATGGTACAAACCAGAATGGTTTAGACAACTTTCCCCTTAAAAAGGCGAGCAATGGACGTCTTCCGGTTAAAACACATTGTCTGCCAATGGGAATTCTCTCTCTCTCTCTCTCTCTCTCTCTCTCTCTCTCTCTCTCTCTCTCTCTAACACACACACACACACACACATTCACTCTCACTCACTCTCTCTAACACACACGCCAACGCACACCCACACAATATATATATATATATATATATATATATATATATATATATATGGTTCCGGTTTTACGTCACGGACTCCCTTATCTACCAAGGGCTAGGACGGTTGCCTTCTTGCGAAGGACTTGTTTTGGCAGATGTAATCCTTACGCTGAGTGCATGTCTTTGCTAACCACAGACCGTGACGGGGCGCGAACCCTCGACCTGACGCCTCAGAGTCGGAGACGCTACCGACTGAGCCACGGCGACTACTATATATATATATATATATATATATATATATATATATATATATATATATATATATATATATATATATATATATATATAAGGAACAAATAGACAATAATTTTTATTGCCATCTTGGGGAAATTAATTTATAAACGTTATATCAATAGTTACAAAATATTACATGAAAAATTTGACGAAAACGACGTTACCGAATCGATGTTTCAATAGCCACTTTTCCCCTTACAAGGTGATTGGCTGAGTAAAGAAATAATGCTCTGACTTTCTGGGAAGAGAAAGTACAGAGAAGGGGTCTCTCATTCCCTTCCCCCCGCCCAACTTAGTCTACTCTTACGACACGCAGGGGAACACGGAGGAAGTATTCTAGCCCCCCTTTCCTCAGGAGCTCATATATATTTATAGGTGAATGTATACATGTATATATATGTATGTGTATCAAGAATTACTACTTTTGATTCGTAAATCTATATACAAAAGCTGTAGTAATAATGATGGTGATAATGATACTAATAATAATAATAATAATAACAATAATAATAATAATAATAATAATAATAATAATAATAGTGTAGTAAGGCATATTATAGATGCCTATAGCCTCACAAAGCATTTCATAGATGCCTATAAGTGCCAGATAGCAGTGACGCGCTCGATACCCACCGACCTCCACGAGTAGCAACAGAGCCCAGTCAGTGAGTTCAAACCTTGCCAGGGGCAGAAGTCACGTCCACAGCTTAGCAGTCTCCCCCTTGGGGGCGGGAATCGATAGTGACAGGAACTATATAGTAATGGGAGTTCTGTGGAATTGTCTAAATAAACACATATAAAGAAGATACGTATCTGTTGTCACCGACCACACTACCAAGATATATTATAATTCAGGTGATAAGAACAGTCTTAGAACGAGAATTACAGCACGACTATTGGTGAAAACAAGTGGGATGAAAACCCCACGACACTGGTGACTAGCTCGGGATCAATCTACGCCGTTACTACAGCGAAGAGAAAGAATAATTAAAAATCCAGAAGAACCAAATATAAAGCATCTATGGAAGGAATTACACCATGACAATTGGTGAAAACCAGTGGGATGAAAACCCCACGACATTGGTGACAATCGGTGGGATAAGCCCCACGACATTAGTGTCAAATGGTGGGATAAGCCCCACGACATTGGTGTCCATCGGTGGAATAATGTCCACAAGACAATAATAATAATAATAATAATAATAATAATAATAATAATAATAATAATATTAATTATAATAATAATGATAATAATAGCAATAACAATAATAATTATTATAATAACGGATTAAGTTGGCGTAATTCTCTTTCATGCACATAATTTGAAGGGTAGAGAAGGAGAAGGGCTTTTAGTCTTTCCTTTTCTTTTCCTTCCAATCTTCTCTTCCATTAGATGGTGCTGTGTTTAAGTATGTATGTATGTATCTGTGGGTTTATGTGTACATATATGCAATAGATTACATGCACTTTCCTTTGTTGTGTCACCCTCAGATGACAATGATGTGTATGAGTATGCATGTATGCATCTTTATCGGTGTAAAGGACTAATAACTCCTTTTGCTGAAATGAATACCACAAACTCTCACACACACACTCTCTCTCTCCCCAAGATATGTATGACTATGAAGCCCTACTGACATTTCTATTGATCATCTAATTAATCATGTATATATGAGTATATGCATGCATATTAATATATATATATATATATATATATATATATATATATATATATATATATATATATATATATATATATATATATACATATACATATACATATACATATACATATACATATACATATATATATATATATATATATATATATATATATATATATATATATATATATATATATATATATACATATACATATATATATATATATATATATATATATATATATATATATATATATATATATATATATATACATATACATATATATATATATATATATATATATATATATATATATATATATATACATATACATATATATATAATATATATATATATATATATATATATATATATATATATATATATATATATATATATATATATACATATACATATATATATATATATATATATATATATATATATATATATATATACATATACATATATATATATATATACATATACATATACATATATATATATATATATATATATATATATATATATATATATATATATATATATATGCGTGTGTGTGTGTGGGTAGCTGTGTATGCATGTATATGTATATGTACCTACTTATTACTCTAACCTGAAAATTGTTAATCTATATCTGCTTCAAACTGTATGCAGTGGTACAGTGGAAAAGTGGGAATTTAACTTGAATTATAGCACTCAACAAGGGCTATTGAAAAATAGTTACAAATATTACTCTTAATCAATAATCGCAGAGAGCTCTTCTGCTATTAATACATGTAAACCATAATATATTACTCTTAATTAATAATCGCAGAGAGCTCTTCTGCCAATAATCAATTACACTATTTTATTCTTAATTACTTGCTATGATATTTAAAATTAATTGCAAATTCAATAAATATTTTATTTATACATAACCAAATAGATTGTAATGTTAACAACTGCAATATCACTGAGAGTTACCATGTGCACGTCCCCATATACAGTTATCTGAATAAATAAAATAAAAAAAAACTTAAGAGTGAACATGTTGAGGAGGTCGAGTAGTGGAAATATGCAACAGTACGAAACAGAACGAGAGAAGGAGGAGGAGGAGAAGAAAAAATGACAAAGTAAAAGGAGCTCAACAGACAACACAAAAACCAAAAAATGCAGATCAGTAAAATGAATGGCAGTAAAAAATGGGACATCACAATAAAATACAAAATAAAATAAGATCGTCGAAGAGAAACACCCTATTAAAAGGTGGAGTCACATCCAATCCATATGGAGCACCTGTGAATTGAGCCAAGCCCCTTGCAGCAAATGCCGTATACGTTGCGTTACCTTTAAACACTGCATTTGCAAACACGCCAGTTTAACCTAGCACACTATTTACTTCTAACTCTTCAACGACTCCTCTCAGTGTAGGCTGCTTTTTCAATACAAAGGCGCCGGATTAGGGCTAACACAACTATTTATACTACAACAACAACTACTACTACGACTATACTATTACTACTACTACTACTACTAATAATAATAATAATAATAATAATAATAACAATAATAATAATAGCTATAATATAAATGTACAAAATAGTAATAATTTGTTTGATTTAGCAGGGCAATGATTTGGTATATTCGAAATGGTAGAGATAAGTTATTAAATAATAATAATATTATTGAAAATTATTACAATCATAATCATCATATCTCCTTCCCCACATTTATAAATCTCCTCTGTGTCCAATCTCTCCCCCTTCTGCCTAGCAGCTCCATCCTCAGCAGCCTTCTCCCAATATACTCCACATCCCTCCTCAGAACATGTCCAAACCGTATCAGTCTCATCTCTCACCATGTCCCCCAAATCTTTCTACCAGCGATGTCCCTCTAATATACTCATTTTTTATCCTGTCCATCCTCGTCACGCCCAGTGAAAACCGCAGCTCTGCCTCCAGTCTTTTTGAGATTGGTACTCTCTAAAACATACAACATAGCGGGTCCTATTAACGCCTTGTAAACTTTATCTTTTACTCTTGCAGGCACCACATATAACTCCTGTCACTCTTCTCAACCCACTCCATCCTTCCTGCACTCTCTTCTTCACCTCTCTACCACATTCTCAGTTCCTTTGAACAGTTGACTCCAAATATTTAAATTCATTCATCTTCGCCACCTCCACGCCCAGCAACATCACCACTCCACCGTTCTCCCTCTCATTCACTCATGTACTCTGTCTTGATCCTACTGACTCTTATAATAATAATAATAATAATAATAATAATAATAATAATAATAATAATAATAATAATAATAATAATAATAATAATAATAATAAGAGGAAGAAAGTAAATTTAGAAATTCAAATAAAAATGCACAAGTTATTTCCAAATTTGACCTCCATCTTTAGCTATGCAAGTATGCTTGCTACGGTCAAAATTTCTATATAAACAAATAAATACCTTAGATATCTCTAAGTTCACTATTCATTCCCTAGAGGAATTACACTTTAAGAGTAAATGTGTTCATGTATAATGTCAGGTCTGACTTCACAAAAATTTATTAAGAATGTTGCAATATATATATATATATATATATATATATATATATATATATATATATATATATATATATATATATATATATATATATTAACTGCTTTAATAATAAAAAAAATTAATTAGAATTAGGTCACTATTATTGGGTCAATGGCAAGGTACTTATAAGAACAATAAAAACGTGACTGGTTATCCAGCAGTAATGATAGTAAAAATTCTCTCTCTCTCTCTCGCGCGCGCGCGCGCTCGCTCGCTAAATATTGAACCCTCACGACAAAAAGAATATAAGGACCAGAATACAATACATATATTCAAAGATAAGTAATAACGTACTACACCTATATGATATACGTCCTTTTCTCGGAATTAATATATTAATGCTTCGAGACTATATTAATGTAAATTATTTTAAAATAAATCCTTAACCGTATGAACACTGAATACCCACAACAACAAAAACATTCATATCTTATAACAAAAATATCGCAAAAAAGACAAGTTTTCTTTTTAAGTATGAAATGGGAGGAAAATTAATTATCTTCGTGAACGAAAGTTAATTATTCGAAATTTAATATTTGAAATAAAATGAAACAAAATTCCTAAACTATTAAAGAAACATCGTTGAAAAAAAAAGATTCGTTACGTATATGCAATTAACAAAAATAAAGAGACCTAAATCCCAAACATGTACATTAAGCAGATAAAACCTCATTTAATTCAATTTAATTAAGAGGAGATCCCTCTCTCTCTCTCTCTCTCTCTCTCTCTCTCTCTCTCTCTCCTCTCTCTCTCTCCGGTCACAGAGTCTTGGGGTATTCTGAATTGTCTCAATATGTCAAATGCAATATATTCTTTTTTCTCATAATAAACTTTTTTTTTTTCAAGAGAAGCGGTTCAAGGTAATAATTCTATTTAAGTGATGAAATTTAATCAAAAATATTTTTAAAAATTTAAAGTGGTGGATTTCATTATCCTTTGGGTTTCAATGCATTTCCCATTTCATTGGCATTGTTTGACTTTCTTTCACATCCCTCACAATATCACTGACCAGAGTTGTCAGTCTCATTTGACTCTCTTTATTCACGTCAGAATCTGTATTACTATCCAACTTTATGTACTGTAGTTGCTACTCCTTATTTGTCGATTATCCTTTTCATACTACTTATCTTTCCTCCTAAAACTGCATCCTATATCCTCATCGGTTTCCACACTGCGGATTGCGATAAAAAGTAAATGTGTATATGTGGATATATATATATATATATATATATATATATATATATATATATATATATATATATATATATATATATATATATATATATATATATACGCTAAGAGGAGTGGTTGAGGTATATGGGGATCGAGGTGAATGTGAGATTCTTGGCTCGATCACCCCCCTTACAAGGGGGAACGAGGCCGAGTATATATATATATATGTATGTATATATATATAACCCAACATGGATTAAGAAAGTTTAAACCAAAAGTCACAGAGAAATCGAAAAAAAATAAAATAAAATAGGGGTAAAAGGTATGTGCAATATATAAAAATAAGGGCCGAGTGAAGGAATAATATAGCAAAAAAATTAAAGAAACAGGTAATGTAGTCACCGTGGCTCAAGCGGTAGCGTCCGCGACTTTGAGGCGTCAGGTCGAGGGTTCGCGCCCCGTCACGGTCTGAGGTTAGCAAGGACATGCACTCAGGGTAACGATTACATCTGCCAAAACAAGCCCTTCGCAAGAGGGCAACCGTCCTAGCCCTTGGTAGAAAAGGGGAGTCCGTGACGTAAAACCGGAACAATTAAAGAAACAGGTAATAATGAAACCCGTGCAGTAAAAAAGGAAAGAAGTGCAAGTCCGTATGGAAAATAAGGTTAATGCGGGAGTAAAGGAAGAAAACATTACTGGCACTGTCGGGCATATTAAATATTAGCATAGAAAACCACAGTGAAAGGAGTATTACGAGATATTTTACAATGAAATAAATTTTCACTTTACCACATCCAATCATCTTAAAAAGAGAGTAACCGGTGTTTGGCCCCTACAGTGTGAATTTGGGGGATGAACTAGTCATGTTTTGTTAATTTAAGCCCTCTGTAGGTACATCGAAATGAAATCATCACAATATTCATCCTAAACAGTGCCAATAACCGGAAAAAGAAGTTATCAATATCATTCATTAATATAATAAAGATTACATCATATTTTCACTTATTGAAAAAGTTATCAATTCGCTTAATTTTCTCTCACACTGAATGCCTCCCATCTCAAATCGGGATTACTCGAGAAAAAAATTATTTCTCTCTCTCTCTCTCTATATCCGTGTGTCTGATCAGAATTTCTGATTTCATTCATCCCAATCCCTCCCCTGCCTCATTCCAGCTGCATGTGCTGTATTGAATTTACATTAAATTTGCATAACTCCGGATGTTGTCTTTAAAACAACTACAGTTTAATAGTGCCAAAGCGATTACTCTACTGGCACCGCATTCACAAAACTTGCTTGAATTAATTTTTAAAAGCAAAATAATACCACTCATTGCTTTTCATTTTTTCAATCACTTGTTTAGAATGTCGTTAAAGCATACTTAGGGATTTTTTTTAAAATAAATTCACAATGATGTCACTCATTTAATTTTGCCTTTACTATAATTTCGATATATACAAAAATAGACTGAAAATACATCAGATTGTTTATCCACTATTAAAAGTGAATGACAGCACAAATTTTTGCATGTTATATATATATATATATATATATATATATATATATATATATATATATATATATATATATATATACACAGTATATATATATATATATATATATATATATATATATATATATATATATATATATATATATACACACAGTATATATATATATATATATATATATATATATATATATATATATATATATATATATATATACATATATATATATATATACACAGTATATATATATATATATATATATATATATATATATATATATATATATATATATACACAGTATATATATATATACATATATATATATATATATATATATATATATATATATATATATATATATATATACACAGTATATATATACATATATATATATATATATATATATATATATATATATATATATATATATATATATACACAGTATATATATATATATATATATATATATATATATATATATATATATATATATATATATACACAGTATATATATATATATATATATATATATATATATATATATATATACAGTATATATATATATATATATATATATATATATATATATATATATATATACAGTATATATATATATATATATATATATATATATATATATATATATTTATTTATTTATTAACCAAATAAGCACATTACATATCTGAAAACATGAATCATTATTTACCCCGACCGGGACTCGAACCTTATAGCTTATATATGATATACTTAGGAATGAACGCATTCTATCTGAATGCCACTATGTTCATATTACAGATTCCCCAACCTCACTCGTGGCTTCATTTTCGCATTTAATTCAATTCCCAATCTCATTCGGGTCATACCATTACCAAATAAGCACATTACATAAGTGAAAACATGCATCATTATTTACCCCGACCGGGACTCGAACCTAGGACTTATAATTACTAAGTCAAGGCGCTACCAACTACACACCAATTACACACTCACGAGTGAGTTTGGGGAATCTGCAATATGAACATAGTGGCATTTAGATAGAATGCGTTCATTCCTAAGTATAGCAGATATAAGCTATATGGTTGGATTCCTTTTAACCTTCTGTGGTGTGTAGTTGGTAGCGCCTTGACTTAGTAATTATAAGTCCTAGGTTCGAGTCCCGGTCGGGGTAAATAATGATTCATATATATATATATATATATATATATATATATATATATATATATATATATATATATATAATTTTTTTTTTACATATTTATTTATGACAATATCTATTTCACAGAAGCAAATCGTACGTGGCACATGGGACGTGTAACGCCACTTCTCTGTGAAAGATTTCATATATTTCCGGATGTTCGTTTTCAACTGGCGTGCCACGTGCGACATGCCACTTTGGTGTAAAAGCGGCCTAACACTTCTTGTAGATGTTTCACAAATTTGTCTTTTGAATACCGATTAACGTCACGTTCTTGGATCATATTAACCTTCACTGTATTTCAGGAATGTGTTTGGAAGGGTTGAGGTCCAGTGAATTTCCTGGTGTCTTTCGATTCAAATAAAAAAAAAATCAATCCCACAGTCCTTCATCTGATTTTGCGTCTCATTATAGCGAAAACAACGAACACTGTTGCGGAGAAGACATGCATTGACAGAATCCAACACGTTTTCATATTCCTTCAACAACAGTGTAGATATCTCCTCTTAAATTACTTAGCAAAAGTCAGCTCCCATCGCATGGCCAAAAGAAAATTTGCCTTCATTAGGCCAAGCATCAAGAAAACATTAAGAAAAAAATAAATTAGCAGCTTAGAGACAAGGGGGAAATAAGAGGATGTTAAGCAATAAAAAAAAAAAAATATGCTGATTAAAGAAATAGTCAAATATTTCAGGATTAGGCATTGGATTGATGATCCATTAGATGTTTGAAGAATGAAAGGTCAAGAGAGTTAGGGAAGACAGAATGAGAAAGAGAGTTCCATAGTCTGCAGGTGAAAGGAGAGAAGCAGTCACTGCATCAACCGAACCGCGAGCTACAAATCTTTCACACAATACCTGTGTATTTTTTCTAAATAAACATATTGTAAGGCATTATATAATGCATCTAATGCTCTTACTATTACTTGCCTAAGTGATACCCCGTCTTCTAGCCACAAACATAAGCCTGAGTGTGCATCTATACATATACAGTAATCAGAATGTTTTAATAAAATAGTTTATTTTCATTATACCGCCTCTCCCCTGCACCTGCTAACAAAGTACAACGAGGCACAACTAACAGGAATTTCAGTCCCAACTAAGTTGACCTAGGGCCAATAACCAATCCTGACCTTACCTAGTATCCTAAATGCGGAATATTCCTTACTTGCAAGAACTAGACACCCAGGACTTACGTCTGCATACCTAATTAGCCAGACTTGCAATACTCTAAACCTATCAAAACTTACCAAAGATGTTTTTATCATATAACAGAACATCCATTTATACATTTGTGGAGACTTCAATAACACCGAGAGCAAAATGTGAATGTGACGTCAATACAGAGATACGATGAGAAACCTTGTAATAACAGTGTAAAAATTTTCTTTGTTGATATTCATCCATGAGGGGACGGGTCATGGTGGGCCCGTGCGCGTAAACATGTAAACATACGTAATTCTTCCACTTCCATCCGGGTAAATTAATATTTAAGATTCAAGACTAAAGGTGCAAGCAGGATTGATATACTCTGCAATGGGCGAGTATATAATATAATCAGCGCTAATTTAATTTTGCAAAGATATGATGATACTAGCGCTCCCAGAACTCAAGCAGGTCTCAGGCTTGAACTAATATGATCATTTTTATTCTGCATTACTAAATGGGAAATAATTAAAACAAACACTGCATTACTAGTTGTTGTTGTTGCTTACATTTCCTAGGTTGTCTGGCCATACATCCCCAATGGCATTACTAGTTAACTGCATTTGTGACCCAAGGAAAGGGTCAAAACTACAAATTCTCTAACTGGCAGGTATGGATGGCACCGTCTAGTTTATGCTTCTCGAAGAGACAAAAATAATTACATATTAAGCACCTGAGGAGAGGGATATTTTTTTCTTCTGATATTATATTTTCATCAATGTTTGCCAACACAACTGCTATTATATATCCATAATATATATAGAAAAAAAAACAGCAAGTACTGATAATGAGGATTTATAATTCGTTGTTTTATAAACTATTCAGGGTTGCACATTAAAGCTACAGTTGCAAACACAATTGAAATTATCTAATTACGTGGGAATCCATGGCCACTCATTTCAAAACTGTGATTTATATAAATAGGCTATCTCATTCACGACATATATGCATCATTATAATAAACAAAATTCACTCGTCCTGCGGCATTGCAAGCATTCGTATATGAATACGCGTCGTCTACCCCGTAACTTGCCCCCATTCAACAGTAACTGCGAAGAGAACAGATCAATGCTGTTGACGTATAAAATATGACGTAGTTGCGTTTTAATATAAAGCCTCACGCTATACGAGAGAAGCCCTAGGTTGTTTTTCTTCTAATAACCCACAACCCACTAATTAGTTATTTACTGCATCCTTGTATCTATACCGAATGTTCTAGGATATGCGTTACACGTGTCTTATTATTCCTTCACATCTGACCAGTCACAATACTCCCCATCTCTGTTTCTCTCTCTGTTTTCTTCGTGTCCAGGCCAAACGAGGGTAGATTTATTTTTATTTTGGGTTCGTCCTGGTGTCATTAAAAAAAAAAAAAAACGAACAAACAGGAAGTTTAACGAGGGTTCCACCACCAACTCATAAAAATATATATATTGTTAAAATAGGACATGTATATTAATCGTCTTCAAAATTAAGTAAGGGAAATTACGGATATGAATCAACAATGAACGAAAATTAATTTAAATTTGCACCTTTTCGGTTGAGACTGAGGGTAAGAAAGAGGCTGTGGACTATTAGCTGTGTGTTGACAAATATTATTAGTTATATTTCGGGTTTCAGAAATTTAACATTTTCCTAGCATTTGTACATTCAAAAGAATATATGAATACACCTGTGGATGAGGAAGACCATTAGTAGGTTGGCCCATGGCTTCAACCGCCCGTTGCGATACTGCAGCTGAAGGGTCATGTGGACTTAAATAAGTCTGTCTTGGATAGCTCGATGTTAAGTCTTCCTTCAATTACGGTTCTCTTTCTATGCCTACATCAACACCGAATATTATTGGATATTCGTTACCACGTGTTGTATTATCCTTGCTTTCTTCGAGCCCAGGCTCGAAGAGAGTAGTTTTTTTTTTTTTTTTTAGCCTGTCCTGAAGTCGCTATCATAAAAAAAAATCAAACACGAACGAGAGAAAATTACTTGTATGAGAGAGAGAGAGAGAGAGAGAGAGAGAGAGAGAGAGAGAGAGAGAGAGAGAGAGAGAGAGAGAGAGAGAGAGAGAGAGAGAGAAGGAATTAAAGAGGTCAAATACATTTTAGCATAAGCCACAATAGGAGAGTCTTCATAGAGTTCCTTCATCCCACAACCTATAAAAATGATGACGTTACAACACGAGAATCTCCTTAATCTTGTAATTGGTCATTTATCTACACTCTCCGCCTTCTCTATGACCTCTGTTCATGTGGTTATAACAGTAGGCTACCAAGTAGCTATTTAATAGATCAATTGCCTAATTCATTCATTCTCTCTCTCTCTCTCTCTCTCTCTCTCTCTCTCTCTCTCTCTCTCCTCTCTCTCTCTCTCTCTCTCTCTCTTTTGTTACGTCAAAGCAATAACCAATACAACAAAAACAACAATTGTAATAATAATAATAATAATAATAATAATAATAATAATAATAATAATAATAATAATGACAACATCGACATATTACCACAAATTATCTGCCTTGCTCTTATCATCATAGTGAAGAAAAATAAAAATATTAGTAAAAAATAAAAAGAAAGGTAATCTTATCATTCATTTAATTATTTAGTTCTTTAATCATATTACCAAATTATAGAGGTACTGTGTGGGCTTCCTAAAACACAAAACTAAGTGACAATATACTTATAATTAAGATATATTAAGAAAAAAAAAAACACATAAAAGGGCCTCAAAATTACTTATAACTCGTAATTTATTTCGAGATACTTAGGCCGCTTTCACACCAAAGTGGTACGTCGCACGTGACATGCCACGTGGCACGCCAGTTGAAAACGAACATCCGGAAATATGTTATCTTTCACACAGAAGTGGTGTTGTTATACGTCCCATGTGCCACGTGCACCTTGCGTCGCAAGTCGCACGTGGCACATAGGACGTGCGACGTGCTACTTTGGTGTGAAAGCGGCCTCACCTTCACGCAAATTTCTTTGAATTTATAGTAATAAAGCATCCATGCAACACAGGTGGAGCCAAAATACGATAGGTAAACTCATTTCAACAGTATTATTATTATTATCATCATCATTATTATTATTTACATAAGCCAAGTAATAAACCCAGATGGGAAAAATTCAAAGCAGCCATCGAGCAACACAATAATAATATTAATAAGGGCAATAATAATAATAATAATAATAATAATATTAAAAATAATAATAAATTTTCCAAAAAGTATCCTTTCCACAAATGTATAGGCTAAAAGGACATCATCTGCCCTTTTCAAAATCTTGAAAATCAGTGGTTCCCTATCAGGAGCAAACCCGAGACAAGAACTGAACGAAAGTATTAGCTTTGCCTCAGAATCTGCAAAAGAGGGGAGAGGCGCTACAGGAAACTAAACGAGGGGAGAGATAGGCTTAACAACAGACCCTCGAGGATTTATCCCTTACCCCAAAATTGTTGTTACGATGCAGAAATCGATATGAAGGAAAAGGCATGATGGAGGGTGAATTGTAACAACATAACATTTAAGACGCGTGCTATAATATTACAGGTAATATAGGCAAGTCCTTCACTCATCAAATTAAACACGAGAGAGAGAGAGAGAGAGAGAGAGAGAGAGAGAGAGAGAGAGAGAGAGAGAGAGAGAGAGAGAGAGAGAGTGTGTGTGAAGGATTTAGCACGACAATATGTAAAAAAGACACGAGATCGATACACGTAAATAACAGTGTCGTGAAACGCAAAACTTCCTGGCAAGATCGAAGTTGTCACAAAGAAGTGGATCTATGGCGTAGTGAGTATCTGCTACCTTCGGTACACTTCCCAGGCACTTGTTAACATCACATGTCCGTGAATGTTTTAGGAAATTAAAAAAACAATAGCAAATATACGTAATCAACATCCACTAAAAAATCACATGAGGTAAAATGCATAACCTAAATAGCACAATAGAACCACAACAATTTCATAACACTAAAGGATAAACTTAGCACATAAAAGAAAAATGGACACTAGTAAAACTCGAAATATGCATTTACCTTATATACGCGGCAACTATGTTACGCATTCACACAGTATTAACGCTCTGTAGTAACAAAGACAGCTGCCAAACTATACAATGCTTGGGTAATCAAGCATGGACGCTGAAGCCTATTTAATCCGTTAATGTTGAAGACAGAAACATTACTACTCGCATTCCCCCCCACCAACCCACGAACCGGATGCCATTTTTCAAGCACTCTTTTCCTAGGTTATCTAAAGACAAGCACATATCGCTAAAAGAGGCTTTCAAATATGTGTATGCAAACACATGCGCGCAAATATCTCAATGATTCAAGTACTTTAAACCAGTTATAATAATAATAATAATAATAATAATAATAATAATAATAATAATAATTATTATTATTATTATTATAAATATTATAAGCGGTATATTCAGGGTAATGTAGTAGATTCCTTTAGAAAAGAGACTATTATAAACACATGATTACAAGTTCTCTATATGCTGAACTGTTTTATCTTCTATGACACCTTCAGTCTAAATACGTTAAGAGGTACTGCAACACTAATGCTAGCAGCCTAAGCCGGTTAATTCCCACTGAAACATGTTAATATAGGCTTGACACATAGGGCTGACAATCATATCCATAGGACGGATGTGATGTAAAGTAGAACTTGGAAAAGAGAGAGAGAGAGAGAGAGAGAGAGAGAGAGAGAGAGAGAGAGAGAGAGAGAGAGAGAGAGAGAGAGAGAGAGAGAGAGAGAGAGAGAGTATAATTGTGCACTTTCCCACAGCAAGGTACTAAAATCATCTTCATTATATGCAACAGTAATGATCATAGTAAAAAATAAGGATAATACTAATAACTAATGAGATATATATGCGCGCGCGCGCGCGCGCGCGCGCGTGTGTGTGTGTGTGTGTGTGTGTGTGTGTGTGTGTGTGTGTGTGTGTGTGTGTGTGCTTCATTCCAATCCCAGTTTGAGACACTTATGTCTAATGTGCCTCAAGTTAAAGTGTTTTTATTTCTATATCAATAATAATAATAATAGTAATAATAATAATAATAATAATAATAATAATAATAATAATAATAATAATAGAAGAAAAAAATTATAATAATCATCATCATTGTCATATATTGTGCCACATCGGTTCAAAGGCATCAGGATGGTCACACCTTAATAAATACCGGTATACTAAAGTGCAAGGCACTGAACAAACGCTGCCAATCCTCTCATGTTTTTATACGAGTTAATTTTTTTTTTAGTGTAACAAAGAAAATTGTCCTCATCGAGCAGGGCATAAAGAAAACTTAAAAAAAGAAGTAACTTAAGGACAAGGCAGAAATAAGAGACTGATAATCAATAATGAGAAAGAATCCAAGAGAAACAGATGGCAAGTGTTGCGACTTATCAAATGTGAAAGGATAATAATCAAAGTCCATAAGATCTTCGGCTGTGGTACTGCAATTGGCGACTGTTGTCATGAGCCAATCTACAACTACCTAATGGCAATAAAAAATACAAAGGTGGTCAAAACTGAACTAAAAAAGTGAATCAATAATAATGATAATAATAATAATAATATTATAATTATTATTATTAGAAGTGTTCCGACGGTATGGACAATCAATACAGATCATTTTTCAAGTGTCAAGTCACAGGAAGCAATAGAAGCCAGGCATGACAATAGGAAAGGTACATGTCAGGTCGCTTTCACATCAAAGCGGCACGTCGCACGTCAGTTGAAAACGAACATCCGGAAATATATGAAACCTTTCACACTGAAGTGGCGTGACACGTCCCATGTGCCACATGTGACGCAACCTCAGTGTGAAAGGTTTCATATAATTCCGGATGTTCGTTTTCAACTGACGTGCGACGTGCCACTTTGGTGAGAAACCGGCCTCAGAGTTTGCATTTCAGTATATCAGTATAGTAAATTGTCTGCTGTCATCGGGAAAATCAGTCATTTAAAAAAAATTAGTACAGCAAATTTAACTCCAACAGGGAGTCCAAATTAATAAAAAGAAACATTTTCATTTTTTTTTTACAATTAATTTATATCATTCTTCTCCCTTATATATAAGGTCAACTTCAGCCGCATGCGTAAATCAAAATCGAAAAATGCAGTATTTAGAGGGTAAACCTTTTATAACATTGCAAGGTAATATATTACTATTATTAGTCATATATTATTAATCATTATCAGTGTTATGCATTTTAAATATTCAGTGTGAATCTCATTTTCTTTCCGTTTAGCTTAAAAGTATATATTTACCATACAAGTTAGCATTACAAATAGGGCTACTCTTTTTTTTTTATTATTGTGACACCAGGACAGGCCAAAAAAAAAAAATCTACCCTCATCAAGCCTGGGCACGAAGAAAACAGAGAGAAATAGATACAACCTATCAGAGATTGCAGGAGATTTGAATAGTTACAATTTCTGTCAATGAGGTGTACATGACCGAACTCACAAAGAAACAATAGTTCCATATTATTAGGCATTTTAACTTACTTAAAAATAATTCTGGATACATGAAGTTAAAATTTCTTCTGGGATATTAAATATTCCTAGAGTGTATAACTTTTAAATGATTAGTGAAAATGATATAGCAATTTTCTGACGTACTGGTATTGAAATTCGATCTTATATATATATATATATATATATATATATATATATATATATATATATATATATATATATATATATATATATATATATATATATATAAGACGAAAAAGTGTCGAACCTAATCAGCTTTTCCCCACCATAACTGCTTCAGTCTGCCATTTACCAAAGCCTCCACTACTGTAAATAAGTAAATGGGCAACTTTACTTTGTACTACAGTACTAAATATACATAAACCTAATAAAACCAGTTATCACCGGTTTCCATCTTAGAGCCCAAGCCCCCGGGGACCCCTTTGAAAGACCTTCGTAACAGCCAAGCTAATGAAGATGATATTTTTCTCAAAATTACATTGTAATTATTATTAATGAATAAAGATAATTTCTCCCTCACGAATAAACAAAAGCCTGGTCTTGACCTAACCTAACTAAGTGTGGTAACTATGATTAAACCAATTAGGGTGAAGTCAGTTTTAAGTATGATCTATTGTATTTGGCCAAAATATTGAAAAGCAAGAAAAATATTTAAAATTAATTTATTTTGACAAATAAAGGTAAAAAAATTAAAAGAACAGGATAGGTTAGCACGTATTCGTGTAAATGTTAACAACTAGCTAGCTTGCTACTTAAATGGAAAAACCTTGGTAGAGAGCATGTATTGGAATGTGAATGTTCATGGCAGATCACATATTGAAAGAGCACCGTTTAATTTTATTATTATTATAATTATTACTTTATCTTACTTTGAGAGTAGACATATCTTTAAAAAAAAAAAGCTTAAAACGACTTCACTGGGTAGGTTAGGGTCGTTTAAGTTAGGTCATCACAGGTAAACAAGTGTTGGGGGCAACGCCCCCCTTTTCCCAAATTTAGGAATGTTGGTCCTCTCATGCGGTTACCTTGGTATTTTTCCCTAGCAAGTGTTAAAAAGTATTATATTTATTTTTATCATTATAAATAAATAATTACTTACCCGCTAAGAAAAATTCCCTAATTTTGTGGCTGCTCCAATTTGAGAATGAGTGGAATGATTTTATGACTGATTTTCTGTTTAGATATTTTCCAAAGTTTTATTTTCATCTCATTCACTGTAAGTGTGAACGTAAACATTTACATTATAATAATAATTATTAGCCATACAAATTACGACTTTGGCAAAAGTGAGGTAAGTACCTGAAACCCATTCCGAAAAGTATTCTTTTGCCCTTGTCTGTAGGAAATATATTAAAAAAAATATTTTCACGTATTTACTTGTCGATAAAACAAAGTGTGCATAGCTATGTATTTACTTGTCAATAAAACAATGTGTATGGTTGCTTCCAAAAAATAAATTAAAATTAATAAACTATTTTTTTTTCTATTCAGATCCTAGTGTGATAGCTATTTATCATACACACCTTACTCAACCGAGTAAATTTTGAACTACACAACACCGAAGAAGAAAAAACCTCCTCTGGAAAAGAAAAAAAACTTTTTCTTACCTGCTATTTAAGTAATGATGGACAATATCCAAAATCTGGCCATCAATCTCACTCTCGGTGACCTTATAACTCGGGGCTCGTACAGGTAATGGGTCATCTGACCTAATATTAGCCACAAAATCCTTCAAATACTTCAGAAATCCCTCAGCGTATTCACTCTCACACTCCATGGCGGCAAACTGAGCTTGGGTTTGCAGGTGGTGTTGTAAGGTAAGCTATTTGAGAGCTAGCCGCCAAAATATCTCGCCAAAAGTAGCCAAATAAAGTAATACCAATAGCAATCGAAAAACAGTCCTCCGTAAAACTGCTGATGAGGTATTCAGAAACATTTAGAGTAATGTCAATGAATAATTAAAATTGGGTTTAATGAACAATTAAAATTAGGTTTAATGAACAATTAAAGTTAGGTTTGATGACATTTTAATCACTCATTCTTCATAAAAGTTTCATACTCTTAAAGGTCTAGGTCACATACATAGTTTTTCGATACTACCAAATTAGTCTACCATTTCACTGAGAGAGGAGGTAGAATACTTCCTTCGTGTTCCCCTGCGAGTCGTAAGA
>JAXCGZ010009919.1:37500-63819 GCA_037179515.1 Halocaridina rubra
TTTGTCCTATGCTTAGGCCACATTAGAATATGAGGAAGTGTCTAAATATATGTGAAATGAGCGAGGAACCCTTCAGAAATGGATCCCCCCAAAAATAAAAATAAGTACACCAAAGTTTTATTTTACTTAAAAGGGATTTAAAAATCTGAAACGGGCCACCTGCAGTAGTGAGGTTAAAGTGTGCGCACAAATCCGTAAGGAATTGAGATTTAATATGGAAACATTTAACTAAAATGCTGAAAAAATCTACAGATGTTGAACAAAACCGGAAATCCTTAACTGATTCAGAAAGAAAACGTTGTAAAGAAACCTTTAAGTCTATAATTTCTGAACTCGATTTATACATTATTTATCAGAATTGTCGGGCGAAAGATTTATTAATTAATTCCATGGTGAATGTTGTCACATTAAATGTGGGTCTTAAAGTCTATAAGAACTTCTTTTGAGACTGTAATAACGTATTCTGCAAATGATTCGTGGAAGACATTATAGTCAAAGTATAATTAATATATATTTTTCCTCTTTTTACTCGCTAATTATTGTGTAATTAGCATCTGAATAATCTAAAAAAAAAAAAAAAAAAAAAAAAAACCTTCATCTGTCATTTTGCAAATTCGGATCAATAACGAAGAAGAAGAAGAATTACTCCATAATATGGTTTGTTTACTTCGTGGTGTCTTCAGAACGTTTATATGGCAACTTTATGTGCTTAAGAAAAACTCACTGCTATCTAATATGACAAATATTTTAGTGTAGTTGATACACTATTCCATTTTTATTTAAGTGTAATCTTATGTTAATGTTATGTAAGCAAAATTTAAATGCTACTCAAAATGTCATTTTTTTTTCTTCATATTTGTAATATCCAAATCTGGGGTATTATTATTTTTGCTTAGTTATTTGATCGTGAATGATTCCATTATATCTGCTTCCTAATTAGCCATTTTACAGCTCTAAATGAAATCAATCGACCAGATGAAGCCTTTTGGAAATAGTAAAGATGGTTAAGATTGGTTTTATGCACCCTTTCCATAGCCTACCCGAGAAATCAGTTACCACCACTTCCTGAAATGTGCACGCCGCTGTATAAACACCCAGTCACCCTATTGAGTACTAAGTTTCAAATTTGAGTCAGGTTACCTGGTTTATAGATTAGGTTAGCTAGGTTAGTTGGTTTAGTTAATTAGGTTAAGTACCCACCTCCTCCCATTAGTATCGGTCCTAAGACAGTGATTTCCTGGAAAATATCACCAGAATTAATAATAAAAAAAAAAAAACATCAAAACATATCAGGAAAAATAATTAAGTCCAGAAATTGAAGGGGTGAATAAACTGAATCTAAAGCGTAGCTAAATGTTTGTTCGATGCTGTAAAAGGATCTTTTGAAATTTCGACATTTTTATTAGTTCATTATAATTTTGATTTGCATTATTTCACGATTTTCTTCATTCAAATTGAATTAATTTTTTTTTTTTACAGAAACGGGTAACCAAAACCGTGACTCTTGATCCTTAGAGAGACAGTAACCTTCAATTGCAACTCTACCTTAGAGTACGATGCAATAAAATAATGCCCAAGACGAAAATTGTTCAATAGGTATTTGGGTTGCTGGTTATACTTCCAGTATGTTCATACATGAAATTACTGAAATGTGTACTTAACCAGTAAGTAGTGTACCGTAGTTAGGTTGGGTAGTTTGCAAAAGCGTTTAATTGGAAACTGTAGGTTTTGATACTTGTTAATCTCGAAGTGGTTACTGTGGCACTGCCTGGCCAAGGATTTGGGGCCCTTATGCCCCATCAAGGTGTAAGAGTTAGGACACATTAAGAGATGTATAATTTTTAAGAATAAGGAATATTTATTAATTATATATGACTAAATTATTAAAACTATTGTCATTACAGGCTTATCAAAATTTGGCTTTTATAAACCATGACTACTTCAAAATAATATGCTATAGTGAACATGATATACATATTCAGTGAAATGAGGCACTTATGTAAATTAGGACAGACACTCTCCACTAGCTACTACCGTCTTTATACAGGGAGTCCTCATATAACATTATTTCGAGTTTACCACAAAGGTTGCTTAAAAAAAATTTTTTTTTTTTGGTTCATCCATTTCTTTTTCGTTTTTATATATTCGTAACTTTTTGTCAAGTTTCTCTTACCCTTCCTTCCTGGTGGTCCCCTAGAGGTTAAAAGTTGGACCACTTGAAGTAGCCAATGGTCATTTCACAGATGATGATAGAGATGTGTCCATGTTTAAATGAATATTTCTTATCTGTATTTACCAATGAAAACTTGGACTATATTCCAGAGGTAGAATACATATACACAGACCGTCTCGATAATATACTTAGTACAATAAATATTACAAGGATGTAAAATAGATAAATTAAAGGCTCGTAAGTCTCTGGGACCTGATGAATTTTATGTTAGAATATTAAAGAAGTTCAAGGCAGAGCTTAGTTGCCCACTAACTGCACTATTCTATGATTTAATAAAAGTAAGATTGGTACTCAAGGAGTGAAAATTAGCAGATGTGGCACCAATATTTAAAAAAGGAGAATGGGTTTAAAAGAAAAACTATAGACCTGTATTTTTTCTTTTTAAATTCAATATAATTTTTCAATATAACCATCTGTATATAGAAAAAAATAAAGCCATTAACTTGATAAAAAATGAGCTACTTGTGTAATATTTTTTATGATTACAAGTGTGTTTATATCGTATAGTTTTTTCTATAGATTATGTATTGATTGTTCTTTTACCTACCAGACACCTGGCTGCCCCTGTCTCGTCAGCAGCTGACGTAGCAAGCTTTCTCCTGATAAGCAAGTCTCTCCCTCCCTATGTAAGCACACCACATTAGTCAGTATACTGTACAGGTACTGTTTACAGTTTTGTACTATACAGTAACACAGTGCAGGTATTGTAGTATAATATAGTATAGATATTTTTTATGTATGTGTTGTTTTATAGTAAGGGCATTCACTCAGGGTAACAATTACATTTGCCAAAACAAGTCCTTCACAAGAAGGCAACCATCCTAGCCCTTAGTTGAAAAGGGAATCCGTGACGTAAAACGAATCCATAGTACATGTATACTGTACAGTACCTGTATATTATGTTAATTTTAAAGTTTCGGAATAGTATTAAGATTAGTTTTAGTAATTTTTAAGATCCATTAGGAACATAGGGTCCCCCCCAAAAAAAAAAATTAGGGGACCCAGATTCGAATCTAAGTGGGTTCCGACTTACATAGATTTCGACTTAAGTCAGCTGTCAGGAACGAAATCCTGACGTTATATGAGGACTCCCTGTATAAATGTCAACATTAATTTACTTCACAGTATGACGAAAGACTATTATAAGCAGAGATACCCTACTAAGTAAATGCTCACAAACACTTATAATCATGTTTTTATTTAAAACAGATTTCTTTTGCACATATAACAGACACAATATACAAACACCGAACTTCAAAATGTTGCAAGACTAACGTTGTAAACAAATATACAAACATCTCAACAAAAGCAATAATAATCACAGTATATCACACACAAATTAACAGCTCTGAGGAGAAAAAATTATGGAAAATATGTCAGTCACTTGAGCATTTTATTGATCAGTTTTGACCTATTTCATTACATAATACACTTATAATCATGTTTTTATTTAAAACAGATTTTTTTTTGCACATATAACAGACACAATATACAAACACCGAACTTCAAAATGTTGCAAGACTAACGATGTAAACAAATATACAAACATCTCAACAAAACCAACAATGATCACAGTATATCACATACAAATTAACAGCTCTGAGGAGCTAATATTATGGAAAATATGTCAGTCACTTGAGCATTTTATTGATCAGTTTTGACCTATTTCATTACATAATAATGACACTTCACAAATGGCATCTTGGTAACAACAGCAGGAATGTTCTTCTTTCGTACTTGAACCACCAACGGAGTTCCTATCTTGGACAGATTTGTAGGGACAAAAGCCATGGCTACATTGTTTCCCAATGATGGTGCTGGACAGCCGCTTGTTACCTATATGAAGACAATTTAGTTTTGAATTTTCATGCTAATAAAATTTCTTCACAATATTTTTCTTATGATCTCTTGCTTTTTACATAAGAAACAACAACTATTCCTAAAAGAGAATAAGCTAGAAGTCAAGTAAGTAGTAATTCTCTTGATTTTTGTTGGAAAATGGGAGTGCTCTTTCATACTCACTTATTACATTCTATTTATTTTTTGAACAATGTTCACAAACCAAAGCAAAATACAAGAAAAACTGTCCCACATATCTATGTAATTTGTGATAAGTTTTTCAGTCATAAGCAGAAAACCACATTTTCACTTGGTACGCATAACCACATGGAAGACTACTTACAAATCTATGTACTTTCTATGATAAGCTATATAAATGGTCCTTGACTTAAAACATTGTGACTTGTGACGATTCAAGCTTTCATCAAACTTTATGCACCCTTTAATGTAAAATTTTCAAGAAGAAATCACTACCCATTAATCAAAATATGTGTAAAAAACTTATATAATATAAAATTCAAATATGTGTGTTGGAGTGTGCATAAACCCAATACTGGATAATACACTGCAGCGCACGTACGAGTGCCCTGGGTACCAAATAATTATTTTCACTTAAGACCCTTCAGATATGCAAATTATCCATCAAAACGTATTGAAGTCTAGGATCACATGTATAAAAACCAAAAAACTGTGACAAGTCATGAAGATTATAATCACTGAGAATAGCATTCAAGCTGTGCACAATATAGTGGTATTGATTGTTTGCCACTGGGCTCCATACCAATGTTGAATCATATATTTAAGGGCATGATAGCTTAACTTTTCTAATGTTAAAAGTAAAAACATAATTGACATTCAAGGGACGGTATGCCATGTAATTAAAATTGCTTGATACTAGGAACTGGTTTCAATCAGAAACCAAGTCAGCTTCATAACAGCTTTCCTACGAAGTCTATCTATCTACCTTGGCTGTTTCCCCCTTTAATTAGGGGGTAGCCGACATCAAGAAAGGAAAACAATAAGGGGATTACTTTGCTCTGTGGGCAATGACGAGGGAGCTAGCGACCGTTCAGATGGCACTGCCGGAGTGCCACAGCCCATCTTCCGGGCTCTTCCACAACCTGTGTCGCTTCACAACTGCCAACTCCTCCTACTGCCCCTACCACAGGGCTACCTCTGTAAGATGCAGCCCCGTGGTAACAGCAGATGCCCATCAGAGCTGCGTCACAATCGCTCGCCACTCATTCCTATGCCTAGCACGCTCGCTTGCTTCCCTCACATCCATCCTCCTATCATTCAGGGCTCTCCTTACTACAGCCATCCAAACCTAGGCCTCCCTCTAGCATTTCTCCCATCAACTCTCACATTCATCACCTTTTTCAGCAGCCTTTCATCATCCATCCTTTCCACATGGCCAAACCATCTCAGAACATTCATATCTATTCTGGCTGCAATTTCTCTCCTCACACCCCTTCTTGCTCTCACCACTTCATGCCTAACCCTATCCAATCGAGATCTACCAATCACACTCCTCAGGCATTTCATCTCAAACACATTTAGTTTCCGTCTCTCACTTACTTTCATAGCCCATAACTCTGATCCATACATCACAGTTGGCACAACCACTTTCCCATACAAAACTTTCTTAACATTCATTTCCAACCCTCTATTCTTCATCACTCCTTTCAATGCACCCAACACTTTACATCCTTCATTCACTCTGTGACACACATCTGCTTCCACTCCACCATTTACAGCTATAACCGAGCTTAAATACTTAAAGTGATTAACCTCCTCAAGTGTCTCTCCATTAAACATAACATTCAATCCAGCACCATCCTCATTTCTTGTACACCTCATAACCTTACTCTTTCCCACATTCATTCGCAACTTCCTTCTCTCACACACCATTCCAAATTCTGACACTAACTGACACAGCTTTTCCTCTGAATCTGCCACCACCACAGTATCATCTGCAAACAGCAACTGATTCAGCTCCCACTCGTTATCATCCCCATCTACCATTCTCAAACCTCAACCACGCACTCGCTCATTCACCTCTCTTACAACTCCATCAATATACAAATTGAACAGCCATGGTGACATCACACATCCCTGTCTCAGTCCCACACTCACTCACTTCATTCCCTACCCTAACACAAGCTCTGCTGCCCTCATACAAACTCTTCACTGCATGCAACAATTTACCATTAATTCCATATTCTCAAAACATTCCACATAGCCTCTCTATCAACTCTAAATAATTATATTTATAAACATTTTGGGAACAAATAAATATTTTAATACTGAAGGAACATAAATGATTATATCCTCCATTGTGTAACAAAAGTCCAGTAATTATAAATGAGAAGAATAGCCGCAAAGAGCACTACATAGTGGCAAAGTCTTGGTAGCTTCAGTCACATTTTAGTTGGTGTCCTCCCACATGTTAAATTTTCTTTCCTTTTGGTGATTTATTTTGGCAATGAGTAAGACGCTGTGAAGAAGGAGAAACGTATTTTCAGGAGAAAAATGCAAACTGTCAGTCTCCCTCTCAGGTGTAGGAGGACTAGCCAATCGGGAATACAGTCACTCTCAAAACTGAGAAGGAACATAGTATCAGCCACACATTCACATTGGTGATCTGTACACCTGGCACTATGGATGATGGGAGCTATGCCCATCTCACGAGGTTAAAAATGTAAATCCCTCCTTCCTTCATTTGTTACTTCAGTCAGTGCCATCATTCAATCTCATCAGACAATAATTAAACTTTCAATAGGTAATTTGGGGGGATGTGAATGAGCTGCCTGGGGACTCAGAAATATGCATTTTTCCTTTCTCATAGGTGTGTGTGTGTTTATATATACAGTGATAACCCCCATTGTCACGGGGGTTCGGTTCCGGGACCCGGAGCAAAACAGGAAAGCCACGGAGTAGGATCAGCCTATATGTACATAGATATTTTAATTTATTTTTACGTTTACACCGTATAAACTGTATAAACCCTCCCTGTACTGTTAACAAACCACCCTGTACTTCATAAATAACAGCATCCAAGCGTAAATTTATATGACATACTCATATACATAGGTATTTTACAATTATTTTTATGTTTACTGTATAAACCCTCCCTGCACTGTTAAAAAACCACCCTTTACTTTATAAATAACAGCATGCAACGTAAATTTATATGTACGTGATAGGTAAACTTACCTTATCTGTTATGGTTAACATTTTCCTTTGCTGCTTAGGCTCACTACAAAAAGCCTTAGAAGATGAAGGATGCTTGGGAGGCATTGCAAAGGTTAAAATATGCGAGTAAAAAAATCACAAGCAAATCGTATTAATAAGCACAACGTGAACGGCGCACACGAGTGAGGCGAGACAATGGAAGATGGTGGAAGCCTTTGTCCGAAACGATGATAGCGGTATCGTATTTTACATGTTGCAATACTGTTAGTATTTATGTTTTTTACTATTTTTTACTGTTTTACTATTCTTAGGCTAAGAAATACATTTTTTTTATCAATAAAATCATGAAACTACAGGAAATATAATGTCGCATGACTGAAGTCTTGCTACAGGTCAAAGGTGAAATTGAACGCTCTCTCAAGCGTTTTGCTGGGATGAGGCCCATATTAAAAGGGTCGCGGAGATCAGCTCCAGGCGCCAAAGTGCCTCAAGAAGGTATGAGAGACGCAAACAAGTCCTCTATTCCCAATACCACACACGAACATTTGCAATTTTAAAAGGGTCACGAAGATCAGCTCCCGGCGCCAAGTGCCTCAAGGAGGTGTGAGAGACCCAAACAAATCCCCTATTCCCAAATACCACACACGAGCATTTGACCTATCTGTATGTAATGACTTGGGTAGATACCCAATGGCAATAGACAATTGCCACCCTCTCCTTTGCAATAGGCGTGTTGAAATAGCTCCTCCCAAAAATAGGAGGGATTCCACTTCGAACCTGGAGTTGATTTGCAGGACTGGATGTCACTGGAGTTCATTGGCAGGACTGGATGTCAAGCCACGCCCTGCCCTTGGGGTATTTCAAGAACCACCCAGGGCAGACACAGTTAGTTAGAACTTTGCCCGGGGCACGAATATCTGATAGATTTTGTTAATCATAGGGCGGGGGCATTGAGGCTCGAACATGTGAACTCAAAATAAATCAAGATAAGGAATCACTGCTTGTCCATTCTTACCTTGTACCGGTCTGGTACTAATATTAACGTAGTGAGAAGAATTCATTACGACAACTGGTAGCAGCGCAGTACGGATCTCACACCTGGAAAAAGTACGTCAAGAGACAGGTGAATGCCAGTGCAGACCCGTGCGAAGAAAACAAGAATGGCAAACGCACAAGACCAGTTCCTCCCAAGTCAGGAAATGGGCGACGAGGAAAAAGACCGGAAAATTCTCGAATTGGAGGAGCAAGTGCGGCGCCTACAAACACGCGCCGACGCCGCTCCGTCGAGAAGGAACCTGGTCGACGACGACAACACCGACAGCGAAACCGACGCCTCAAACATCGACGAACAGCCTGCCGCTCCGTGCCCCGTGGTGACACAGAGAACGCAGCAGGCCATGCCCCCTACCCGTGCCCTGGTTGTAAAGGCGCCCCGAGTCAAAGATTCACCTTTATACTTTGACGGCGCAAACGTGAAAGGCCTCGAGTATCCATCCATATTTCCCGCAGCCGATTTTTTGACACACTTAGGTCTGCGGATGAGAAGTGCCGAATGGACCGACGAGTACCGAATTAACGAAGTAGTACAAAGGTGCACCGGATTCGCGGCCGAGACCCTCGGCAGAGACGAATGGTCGGAAATAAAACAGTGGGAAACTTTTAAGGATCGGTTCCTAAAAATGTTCACAGTGCGACAGAGCGAAGAAACGCTCATATCTAAGATTCAAAACAGTCCCCGAAGACGTGGAGAACAGTTGAGTTGGTACACAAGTAGAATCGAAACGTTAACGGGTTCAGTGAGTGAAATTGTCGATAACACGTATATGCGACAAAGTATTGTGCGGAGCGCCTTACGGAAAACTGTTCCGGAGAGGTGCCACTTTCTGTTGAAGTCCAACATCCCGGTCCCCGATCTCGTGCGTCTACTGCTGAATTGGTTCGAGAGCCACCCTGGTCATGGACTTTCGGAAGAGGAAATTGATAGAGAAAGACTCTTAGGACCGGCAGCGGTCCCCGTCGCAGCCATGGCGAACGACCGAGGACCGAGATTCCGAGACACGAAGGCAGGACGGTGCGCAAAGTGTTGCGGCATAGGTCACTCCCAGGATTGGTGCGTGGAAACGGCCCCACCGGACATAGTCTGCTTCAACTGTCTGGGGGCCGGACATCGGGTTAAAAGATGCCCCTCGGCGAGGATAACTCACGGAGTTGGGCAACGGGCGACGAAGAAAAAAAAAAACGCCGATGCCCCAACGGAAACCTCCAGCGAACGGTCCGAACACCTCCGGTCGAGGCCGAGAAGTCGTGGACATCACAAGACCACCTCCTCAGCGCAGATAAGTACTTGTAGTTTCTATCTAATGAGTAATGGGATCTTGCTAATAGAAATTGCGGTCGGTGGACTCCGCCAAATTGCTTTGTTAGATACGGGCTCAGCTGTATCATTGATTGACCGTAATATTGTTGCAGACCCCATCACTAAATTAGATACTCCAGTAGTTATTACTACTTTGGGCGATAATACCCCGAACTTTGTTAGAGTTAAAGAAGTGGTGAAACCCGTGATTGCATTTGAAGGGTGCCCCACAAGATTTAAATGTGCTTTTTTTTTTGTACCTAGGCTAAGTGTTGAACAGGCGAAAGTAATAATTGGTTTCGAGGACATGGTAAAAATGGGAGTCAGTATTGTTAATACACGCGGTAAAACTACCGTAACGGTAAATGAGAACGAAATAGTTGCACGTTCCGCGCGCGCGTCAGTGTCTGCATGCGTGTTGAAAGAGAAAAACGATAACTACATCGTGACGCTTCGGGAAGAAATTATTGAGAGCGGTACTGCATGCGTTTTAGAAGTTATTACCTCGCGAGTAATCCTGAACGCTCGAGCCTTATGCGCAGAATTTGTCGGAGAGTACGCGGATTTTTTTCCTAATAAATTGCTAATGGTCCCATTGGGATCGCGGAAATTAACTGTTATGTGCGTGAATATGTCGCCGATCCCGCTAGTTATTCCTAGAAACACGAAAGTCGCCGAGTTTGAAGAAGTGCGCGAGTGTTACAGTGTAAATTTCACGAGGGTCGCGGAAGACCCCGAGTGTATCATAAATTTGCAGGCGTTAGCGAGAGGATTGAGCGCTGCTGAGCATTCTACTTTTATGACTGAACTTGTCGCTAAATATCATGATGTTTTTGCTTTAGATAACGACCCCCTTGGAGAATGCACTCTCATGCCTTTTGATATTAACACAGGAAGTCACCCCCCCACCTTTGTTAAACCCTATCGCACTCCGTTCGTGTACGAAAAAAGGTTAGAGGAAAAGGGCGTCATTAGATTGTCTAAAAGCCCTTGGCACAGCCCCATAGTAGTAGTTAAGAAGAAAGACGGAGATCTTCGATTGTGCGTGGATTTCCGCAAACTAAATTTGCTCACCGAAGGCGACAATTTTTTATTTTCAGTACATTTAAAGGAAGGAAGCCCGTCTCGCCTGACCACAGGGTGGAGACCGCGACGTATTTCAAGGTCGCCCCGTCTCTCTCTCTCTCCCCTACCTTTCACTCTACTCTGAGACTGACATAAGCTCCTTCCGATGCTAAAGAGGATGTCGCATGACTGAAGTCTTGCTACAGGTCAAAGGTGAAATTGAACGCTCTCTCAAGCGTTTTGCTGGGATGAGGCCCATATTAAAAGGGTCGCGGAGATCAGCTCCCGGCGCCAAAGTGCCTCAAGAAGGTATGAGAGACGCAAACAAGTCCTCTATTCCCAATACCACACACGAACATTTGCAATATTAAAAGGGTCACGAAGATCAGCTCCCGGCGCCAAGTGCCTCAAGGAGGTGTGAGAGACCCAAACAAATCCCCTATTCCCAAATACCACACACGAGCATTTGACCTATATGTATGTAATGACTTGGGTAGATACCCAATGGCAATAGACAATTGCCACCCTCTCCTTTGCAATAGGCGTGTTGAAATAGCTCCTCCCAAAAATAGGAGGGATTCCACTTCGAACCTGGAGTTGATTTGCAGGACTGGATGTCACTGGAGTTCATTGGCAGGACTGGATGTCAAGCCACGCCCTGCCCTTGGGGTATTTCAAGAACCACCCAGGGCAGGCACAGTTAGTTAGAACTTTGCCCGGGGCACGAATATCTGATAGATTTTGTTAATCATAGGGCGGGGGCATTGAGGCTCGAACATGTAAACTCAAAATAAATCAAGATAAAGGAATCACCGCTTGTCCATTCTTACCTTGTACCCGTCTGGTACTAATATTAACGTAGTGAGAAGAATTCATTACGACAATAAATATATATGCTAGCTCACGTAGCTGCGACCTCAATACATTGTACGCTATCGGACACAAGCAAAACGTTTAATAAGCACAACGTGAACAGCGCACACTTGAGTTAGACTGAACGAGCCTTTGTCAGAAACGCTGATAGCGGTATTGTATTTTACATGTTGCAATACTGTTAGTATTTATGTTTTTTACTATTTTTTACTGTTTTATTATTCTTAGGCTAAGAAATAAGTTTTTTTTTATCAATAAAATCATGAAATTACTGGAAATATAAATATATATGCTAGCTCACGTAGCTGCGACCCCAATACATTGTACGCTATCGGACACAAACAAAACGTTTAATAAGCACAACGTGAACGGCGCACACGTGAGTTAGACTGAACGAGCCTTTGTCAGAAACGCTGATAGCGGTATCGTATTTTACATGTTGCAATACTGTTAGTATTTATGTTTTTTACTATTTTTTACTTTTTTATTATTCTTAGGCTAAGAAATACAATTTTTTTATCAATAAAATCATGAAACTACTGGAAATAATAATATATATGCTAGCTCACGTAGCTGCGATCCCAATACATTGTACGCTATCGGACACTATTTCGCATGATGCAATACTGTGAGTTATGCTGTATGTACGTATATCTAAATTTATGTTTTTTACTATTTTTTTACTGTTTTATTATTCGTAGGCTGGGAAATAATTTTTTTTTATCAATTAGATAATGAAATATGTTTTTTTCAATAAAAAAATGAAAATACTGAGAATTTTTATTTTTTTTAATATTTTTGCATATACCCAAAAAATAAAATAATAATTTGCCAAAAAAAAAAACGTGGTACAGTGAACCAAGAAACGCGATCCAGCGGGGGATCACTTTATATATATATATATATATATATATATATATATATATATATATATATATATATATATATATATATATATATATATATATATAAAAGAGAATCAGTGGGCTGGTAATCCATCCCTCTCTGAATTTATTTTCCAAGTACAAAAATCAGGGAAACACAAGGATAGATAATGCTGAAGCCCTGCAAATTAAAATCTATTGAACAATTTGACCAATATAATATCCATGCAAATAAAACTTAAAGAGTAATGTTAAACTAACAATCACTAAACTGATATGCTTATAAGTAACTAGTTTTCCCTAAAACATCACTATGCTGGGAATTGAAAATAGTTTTACATGTCACTGAGATCTTGTCCAAAATGAAAAAAATAAGCTTTACCTCTCCTATCTGTTGGCCTTCACTCAAAACTGGACAGTGAGCCCTTGGAGGTGGTCCAGTGCAGGTGAGTCCTATACGACGGCGTGTTGGTTTGTCCTTCAGTTGTTTGAGAATAATCTGTCAATTTTACATTTGTATATAAATAAAAGATCAATTCGGAATCAATATAGAAGGAAAAGATTGAAACATAAAATGGATATGTATGAAACAGAAAGTGATAGGGGCATTACTGATATACTTAAAATTAATATTTCATACACATACTTACTAAAATCCAGCATATCCTAATTCCACTTCTCTATTCTCCCATTAGTAATGTGCATAAAATAAGATGCGAGCATCTCATATGCCATTCATTCTCCTATACATTCCAAACATTCTTAAGACAATGCAGGAAGTTCAGTACTTGACAACAATTTGACATACCTCTGCTCCAAGAAAATCTGCAGTTTGTCTTCTTCTCTTTCCAATTGTCCATGCTAGTCCTGCTTCAATGGGAGTTGTAGTATCATCAATATCGTTGCCATACAGACAAAGGCCTGCTTCTAGTCTCAGAGAGTCACGTGCGCCAAGCCCCGCCAACTGTACTCCTGCTTCCAGCAGGGTTTCACATAATTCTGTAGCCTAATAACAGAAATACCATTCATATATCCAACCATAAAAAGTAAATGTTAAGAGTCAACTATCAAGTCTTGACAGTGAATTCAAATCTCTACTTTGAAAAACAAAATATTTGTTTATTCTTTTTGTAAATCACTGATATGTCAGTCCTTTGATGCACACTGAATATGTAATCTAAGACTTAACAAGTGAATATAAAGTTAAAAATACTATCTCATATAAATTCAGTTTGTAATACAGTACTATCAATAAAAACTTTTTATTAAGTTGCAAACTTCAAAGCTGTTAAACAGGCCTACTATCACAAGTCTGAGAACTGACAAATGCACACAGCATGCTTTAAAATATTCATTATCATTTTTAAAATCTTCTTTGTAAGAAATATAAAATTTAGGATATTTTTTCCTGAATAACAATGATAAAAACAATGAATACACGTCACAATATAAAATACGAAGTGGTAGAGGAGAACCCATGCTGTCGATGCAATTCATGAATGCTGTAAATACTGTAGTGACTACATGGGAAAAGTGAACAGGGTCAAGAACTTCCGTTATTTCTTGAATTTATTATCTTTCCAACAAGCATTTATAAAGGTGAAGAGAACAGGAGAGATATAATATAAAAAATCTTCTATCATTTCTTTTCTTAATATTTTGGTCGCCTTCAGCAATTCAGTATATGGTATAATAATCGAAAAAAAAAACTATGTATCTTGCAAATGGGCTATATTATGAATTATCTCAACTGACAGGTATGTGTGAAAATATCTAAATTAGAGGCATCCCCTTGAGTATCAGCTATTGTTCACTTTCATTATCGAATGAGAATATTAAGCCATTATGAAACACAGGGTAAAACCTGTGGTACAATTGTGGATCTACCAGACAAGGATAGCTAATGCAGAGGAAATATCGTAAACCATCTCCAAGCTTGTGTGGAAGGTGCACCACTTGAAGGTCATGACTTCATGAGAAGACTGAGCTTGGACAAGGAGATCAGAAAGTAAGATTTTACCTATCCAGACAAAGGAAATAAAAAATACAAGCCAATGGTAAGCTACATGGATACTTTTCATGCAAGTATCCTCCACCCTTCTTGCAAGAGAAAACGAAAGTCTTATCTTATAAAGAAACTACTTTTAGGTAGAATAACGGACAATATATTCTTGTCTCTTATCTTCCTCTCCCAAGTCCGATATCATTCCGTCCATCTCAATGCTTGTATCACTGTCACTATTGCTTTCAATTTTTCTCTTCTGAGATATCAAATTCGTGAGTACTGATACCTAAAAGAGCTTTACGAATATCATTGGAGATATTCAAGGCTTTCATCCTCTTAGCAGGGATGGTGGTTACTGATTCGGCATAATGACCTTATATATACTTGATTACAAACTAACCTCTACAAATACTGAGAGCATTATTAAACATGGTGAAAAAATAGATGCCATACTATACCAGAAACTTATGGGATTCCATAGGAAGTGTTCTGGCACCCATTTTGTCTTGCCACAAGCCCGTGGAATTTGAAAACAATTTTGACGATGCCTGAACCCAATTATTTATGCTAGATAAGACGGAGGCTGTCCTTAACGGGTAAGCAACTACTAGAAATGGCAAAAGCAATGAAAATGTGGAAGTATATGTGTAAAGCTGTAATTATAGTAGAGACATGTTTGATGCCAATATCTGGGGATACCTGGAGGGCTCTTTCCCCTACTCAGCTCCCAGAGATATTGAGAGATATCCTTCTGTCACGCCTGAGTTTCAGGCTGAACAAGAGTTTCATCCAACAATGGAGCAAGTATATGCATATTCAGAATGTGAGCTAACAGAATATGATGTCTACTCAAACCTTTCAGGAAAGAAGGGCACTATCAAAAATCCGTCATACAATGTAAAATATTTTAGTTCTCCTTAGATTAGAATTAGTTATTTTAACAAGAAATGACAAGTGACTTTAATGGGTAATCTTTTTAAACTATATATATATATATATATATATATATATATATATATATATATATATATATATATATATATATATATATATACTGTAGTTTGGATAAACTGTTCTGGTTTTGGTGTAAAACTTGTCATTATAATTTTTAAATATTAAATGCATACCTTAGCATTGGGAACTGATATTTCTACTCCGTCTTCCCCTGTGTATCCACATCTGGTTACACGACAAGGGATACCAGCTACTTTCATCTCTTTTGTATGCATGAAGTATAACTGGTTCAGATCATCTTCTAGCAAAGGCTGCAACAAAAAAAATGCAAAAGACCATAACTGAAAAAATATTCAATGCAATGGTACTAATAATAATAAAAATAAAAATATTAATTATTAAAATTATAATAATAATAACTATAATAATAATAATACAGTAATATAAATAAAAATAATGATAATATTAATATGTTCATGTACTCATTAATACTGTAACTAACACTTATCATATCTTTTCTTAAAACTATGATTGAATTTAGTATTTAGAGTGTCTTCGTTTAACAAAAATATATATATATATATATATATATATATATATATATATATATATATATATATATATATATATATATATATATATATATATATATATATATATATATATATATATATATATATATGGGGTCCTTGGTTTACGATGTTGCTTCTTTTTTTTATAATTTTTGGCCTGTACTATATCTCCCAAGTGTAAAACAGATTCTTCTGATGGCAAGAAAAAGAAAACCATTACCTTGGAAGTGAAATTAGAGGTAGTAAAATGCATTGAAAAGGGTGCTTAAAGTCAAGGATCCCCTGTGTGTGTATGCACACACACACACACACACATATATATATATATATATATATATATATATATATATATATATATATATATATATATATATATATATATATATATATATACTGCATATAGTTAACCCTCACTTTACGTAGCTCTGAGCAAATGTAGTCCAAAAATTAGAAAAACACTGTTTCTCAAATTATCCCCTAAATACTACAGTAGCCTCTTCTATCATACAGTTTAAACATCAGTTTAAATTGTATTAAGTAGAATTTTAGAACAGTACAGTAATCTAGGCATAATTTTAGAGCATACTTTGTATATGCAAAACATACTTTGCATATGCAAAGTATAGATTTATAAAAGGGTCTTGCACAATGGTGATATTTAACTTACAGGGAAAGGATGAAAACAAAAGACCTCGTAATATGAGTGACAACTGTATAAAATTTACAAACAGACTCTAAGGAGGGTGGAAAGGGGGATTAGTGACTTCTTGGATAGGGAAGAGTCAGAGTCCAATACAATCATGTTTGTTTTCTTTCAAATAGCAAAATACATAGGTAGAAAGATTTGAGCAATTTACAAAGGCTGAGAAGGAATCTATTTTACTTGAAGGTACACAAGATTAGTCATTTGCACAAGAGAGGATGCAAGGCTAAATGTAAAATATCTAACAATGCATATTAATCAAGTTATTGTGGATAATTATGCTCAACCCAGCTACAAAGCTTGAAATTATCACAAACCTTAAACAAAACTATTGCTACATTCCAAACTGAAATATTGCGGCTTTGGAAAACAATTGGATGTGAGAAAATAGCTAAAGTCACCCACCTAAAGGAATGCAAGTAAAGGTTGGGGTGAGAAACAAGGCATGGATGAGGCAGAAATTGAAATTCCACAAAACTTGCTTCACACTTCAAGCACGAAGCTCAGAAAATGGAACAAATTAGCAGGAGGTCCCCGTTATTTGTCCACCCGCTTTTCATTTCACTCATTCGTCATCAGCATTTTGAAGCAACAACGAGAATTTCAGCGGATTTTTTTTTCGTCAATAGATGCCGCTAATGACGTATTATTTCGCTGTCAGTTCAGAGAGAGAGATATGAAAAGCTTTGGGCTATCATCTCCTCGGTGTATCACATTATATAATAAAATGTACACCAAATGACTACACCTATCCCAAATAGGATTAATACTCAAGCCAAGAGAATTGTTGTACCTGTTAATTGAAAATACTAGAAAGACAACAATATACGGTTAAGATTCGTTTTACGCACCCTTTCTAATTTTATACCTAACTCTTTTTCTTATAGATTTCGATGTTTTGAAACAATCTGAAAATTTTTTTTCCTCAGTATTTTTTGGGTTAGGGTGGAAATTGGCGGGCGGTGGTGGGTACTTAAATAACCTAACTTAAATTTAAAATCTTAATTACCTACTTAGGGTGAATAAGGGGGTGCTACTTCCGCTTATCTATAATGAAAAATTATCTACTAGGTTAGGTTAGTTTAAGTTTGGAAGTAGATTCATGACACGTAGATAACATGTGGAAGTGGCACCCATAAGGGTGTACATCAGCACTGCACATTTCAGGAAGTGGTGGCATCAATAATTTCTCGGGTAGGTTATGGAAGGGGTGCATAAAACGAATCTTAATATGAATATACATTCATGCAGAGATACAGTATTTCAACACATTACCTATTCTAAATTGTGAACAGTTACCTTGAGTGGGTGAACATTGCCTAATGAGGGACACATTTTCAGGGAAATGCTGCAGGGCATTCAATCGTTAGTGAAGCACTTGCTCTGGAAAGGTGGTTAGATATCACCTGGTGAAACTACACAAAAATCCTTCTGTTACAGAGGAAACATTAAGGAGATTTATAGAGGCAACATCAACACTTTTAAGTGCGTGAAAAGAACACATTTTGGCAAGTGTGTTACCTGCAGAGTCTTGGCGCTCTCCGGACCTTGAATGGCCAACAAGCCATGATCATCAATAATTTCCAATTCGGCATCACCTCCTTTGCTTTTAAATTCTGCCAATCTCTCTCTCATATGCAATAAATCCTTTTCCTTGCATCCGGCATTGCTGACCACGTATAAAAAACCAAGACTGGTTTTGCTGCATATCAAATCATCAATGATACCGCCTCTCTCATTTGTAAAGAGAGACAAGGTTCCGGTATTATCTGCCAGGCCTTCAATATCTCCTACGATCAAATTCTCCATGAATTTTATTCTGTCCTTGCCATGAATTTTACTTTGCAACATATGAGACACGTCAAACATTCCACAATGAGTGCGAATGTGATTATGTGAGGAGGCAATGCCCACTTTACCATACTGGACAGGCATGGAATACCCAGCAAATTCGACCATTTTCCCCTCATGATGGATGTGGAAATCGTGCAATACAGTCTGCTCCAAGTATGTCACAGGTGAGATGCTGAGGAATCTCGTCATCTTCGACATATTGTCTGATGACGCTAAAGGCACTCTAGACATCCATGCTGTGCCTTTCACGGCATTTCTAAGAAACTTGATATGGTTCATTATTCTATACAGTATTAGCAATATGCTGCAGCACTAGACAACTCAGCTCTGTTACTATGGGCACCAAATTCTGCGCAACTCTCTCACGATAGAATGAGTGAGTGATAGTAAATATATTCAACCAATCAACGACCTTCCCCAAGGGGCTTGTCTCCAAAGGCGAATAGGATTGGTAGTAGTAACTCGTACTAAAAACTACCAAATATTTGAAGCTGTGACGGTTGTGCCTTTTAAAACGCTCTCCCAATGTATTGTGGCGCCATTGATCGACATCATATTTCTATTTTTTTTCTTGCTTTCCACAACTTAACCTATATAATTTTTCGCATTCTTGTACATCTTTTACTTCAGTTATTTTGAATTTAGTCAAAGTTGGGTTATGATATTTCCAGACAAGTAAAAAAGTGTTCTAAGAAATATTTTGTCTTGTGGTCATATGGTACATCTTTCGTCCTTTCCTTTAAACATATTTTTCAAGTTATATTTCATGTATTTCTCGCATATTTAACTAGAGACCGTGGTAGAGCACGCGAGTTGGGAAGTTTAAGAGCCTAACATACGTGTGTTCGATCCCAAAGCAAGGCGTTATGAAGGGCTTCCATCCTTAATCGCCCAGTTGCAACCTTACTTGGGCACTCTTATTCTATTGGGGACTAATTGTGACATATTAAAGAGGAAAAAACTCTTTTGACTAATTTTTTTTTCTATTATGGTTGTGCATTATCATACCATATTACTTCTGATGTTTCAGAAGATATAGTATTTTTCTAAGAAACTTGATATTGTTCGTAATATTATATTAATAATAATAATACACTATGCCACTATTCATTTAAGCTCTGTTACTATGACCACCAAATCCTGCTCACTTAGGATAGTGCGTGAGTGTGTAATTATTTAAATTAGTCAGCCAATCAAATGATGACTTCCAAGAGCCTGTCTCAAGGCAGATAGGATTGTTAGCTCGTAATTTTATCTTATCACAAGAGGCTCCCAAATATTTGTAAATGCGACATTTGTGGTTTCGTAGCCTTTTAAACAGCTCGTCAATTCTACATCAGTAGTATTGTTCGATATCAGATTTTTTATTTTGTTTTGGCTATCCACACTGGACTAGTATATGTTTGTATAAATGTGTTTCCTTTCGGAAAATAGGCTTTAACGAATTAAGAATATATAGCCTTCTGTTGCAAGGAAAACCTATAATTCTTCGTGTTACTATATCATCCTTAGAGAAGTAAGAACTTCTCTATAGGATTATTTTTCATGTAGTCATACGGCAAATCTAGCATCCTTTCCTTTCTGTCTGTTTCTCTAGGTGATTTACATACATTCATATGACATCCAATTGAAGCCTAGGATGATTATAAGTTATCGTACTGTTTTCCTGCTGCTATATTAGAGAAAATATACATAACCACCCACACATACACACGTTATATGCCCAAAAAGCTACAGGTCCTGATGATATATCCCCTTATGTACTTAAGAAATGCGCTTATCCAATATCGGCGGCACTATGTATCATATTTGAAAAGTCGTTGGAATCAGGGAAGATTCCAAGATGCTGCGAATGTGGTACCTAGCTTTTAAAAGGGAAAGAGGGATATAGCTCTAAATTATACACCTGTCTCTTTAACCAGCATAATTTGCAATATTATGGAGATACTACTAAGAATACACATCAATCTTCACTTGGAACTCTTCAACTTTTTGTCAGTGAGACATGGTAAATGTATTCAGATGAGAATAGGAAAAACAAAAGCTGGAAAAAGAATTTACAAAATGGAAGAGGAACTGAAAGAAGCGTCTTCTGAAAAAGATTTGGGAGTGGTAATTGACAGTGGACTAAATTTTTCTGAACATATAGCTGAAAAAATCAACAAAGCAAACAGACTTGTGGGACTCATACGGAGAGTGTTTTGGGCACTGAACGAGAAAACTTTCAAGCCTCTGTATACAGCTCTGGTACATCCCTATATTGATTATCCAAACAGATCTGGTCTCCGTATAAAGTTCGGGATGTAGAGGCGATAGAAAATGTACAGCGAAGAGCCACCAAGTTGATACCAACACTGAGAGACCCTCCATACGAGGAAAAACTGAGAAGATTACAACTTCACACCTTAGCCTACTGGAGGACAAGAGGAGACATGACTGAAATGTTTAAGATTATGAGTGGAATATATGACAAGGAGGTGTGTAACGACCTTTTCATTATGCTTGAATAAGCAACAAGAGGACATAGCAAAAGGGTATTCAAACAAAGGCCACGACTGAACTTGAGGAAGTACTCATTTTGTGATAGAGTTGTTGATGTATATAACAGTCCACCAGAATCGGTTGTTGGAGCAAAATCTGTTTACGACTTTGAAATTGAATTGGATCGTGCTTGGGCGAATCAAGAGAGGAAATTTAACCACAGAGCAGACATTCAGTCCCGCCACCATAGCCACCAGACAGACCATAGTCACAGAGACAGCAGTATGGGGCTGGAAGCACAGGCACCGTAGCAGCCTTCATCCAGGACTCGTCTGTAAGAATCTGTAAGAATTATGATGAGGTAAGTCGAATCTTACAGGAAAGAGAGGGTTTGGCAGATTGCATATTCCCAGACTTCCAAAGGGCATTTGATACGGTCCCATACGGGACACTTATCAAAAAGCTGCATGTAATGACGATAATAAGTGGAAATGTCTTGGAATGGGTAAAAACTTCATTAGAAGGAAGGGAACAGAATGTTAGAATAAGACACTCAGTGTCTGAATGGAGAAGGGTTAGTGGTGAAGTTCCACAGGGTTCAGTTTAAGGGCCATTTTAGGACCTACCATAGTTTGCAAATGCATTCATAAATATGTTTCCAGATAATGCAAAGATTGCGAAGAAAGTAAGAGACGAGAACAATGGTAGAAAACTTCAGGAAGACCTAAATAGTCTGGAAGAATGGTCAGAAAGTGGCTTATGAAATTCATTCCCCAAAATGTAAAGTAATGATAATGGGTACAAGTGCAAGAAGGCCCAAGTTTGGATACTCAAGAGCAGGAACAGAATTTAAAGAGACGGAGAATGGGAGAGATCTAGTAGTTAAACATATTGGCAGATTTGTCTCCGGAAATGCATATAAATGACATAGTAAGGGCAGCATATGCTTTCTTAGCAATTGTATGGGTAGCCCTAAGACACATGAGCAAGAAAAATGTTCAGAATTATTTTTGTAATTTATGTGAGGCCAAAACTTTTGGAATCCGCACATGCAGAAGCATATAAATACGCTGGAAAAAGTTCAAAGACATACCACGAAGCTGGTGCCAGAAATACGCAATTTCAGTTATGTGGAGAGGCCGAGGGAATTAGACTTACCATTACTCGAAGCTAGAAGAATGAGGAGGGATATGATGGCGGTTTTGAAATTCCTTCTTGGTTTTGACAGAGTGAGTAACAATCAATATTTTGATATGGCTGGCCTTAAAACTAGAGGTCATACTTTGAGTCTTCGTAAGAAAACTTCTTTACAGGTTGTAAGGAAGTACTTTTTTTTTTTATTGGAAGAGTAGTTGATGATTGGATTTCGCCAAGCGAAGAGGTAGTTAATGCTAACTCAAGTCATAGCTTTAAGGACAAATATGATATGTATCATTGAGTACAAAATGGAACCGATCAGGAGAAGGGGAATAACAAGCATAGGGGTCTTTTACGTAAGTACAGTTAGGTAATTACACGCATATGTGATATATTGCTCTTGTTTTATTAAAATATTCCGTAGGATTTTTTTTTCTTAAGGTGGAATATTGTAGGGATTTTGTTTTACAAGGAGGTTTTGTAAAGGGGTTATTGATGTCAAAAGTATTTTTTTTAAATTAAATTAAATTAAATTAAATTAAAATATGTTATATTTTAATATCATGAAATCTTTTTGCTCCTCTGGACAAAGTATCCAAGCATTTTTTTTTGTCGTCTATGTACATATAGGTGTATAGGAAAGATATTTTCTGATTTGTTGAGACTGGTGTTTAATATTTGTGTAAATTCAATTTGTCCTTAAGTATTCTTCGGTTAATTGCTGTTGAAATGAATAATGATTAGATAGTGGGAAATTCCATGAAGCTTAAAATGAACAAATTCTTACTCTGAGCAATTGGTAAATGATAAATATATCGATTAAAATAGGCAAAAATTTCATTTATTGGTAATCCCTCTCTTAACATTCATACTATCTCCCATCCCGTGTTATAGGCACCTATCTGGAGTATTAGAAGTACTAAATGCGGCACAACTGAGCCTCATTTTGACGTTCCAAAATAAAGAGAACCATCCACTCTGCGACTCACAATGAAACTTTGGAAACCATTTAAAGAGTTAAGAAGGTCTTTTAGAAGGACCTCCTGAAAGCCTCTGAGTACAATATAAGTAATGAAGTTTGGTAATTGATTAATATCTATAAATTGAATTATAAATTATAATCTATAGAATTTTACCTCACTTTTTTATATTTTCGGAATACCAAATTGTATTTAAATGAAAAAAGTGAATAAATTACTCAAATTTTGATTATAAACCTGAAGAAGAAGAACCTAAAAATTATCCACTCCTCTTTTAATTTTGAAACTATCTCTCTAACTTAAATTTTTCTCACGGGAAAAGAAGCATCATATAAATATAGCGTTCTGTTGCAATTAGAAATATTTTTTCCTGTATATTAAATATATTAGCCAATAAAATAGTGCTTGTATTAGAGAATTTAAGATGACTTAGTTGATATCAACTTACAGCAATTACGAATAAGCGCCTGTAGTCAGGTGGGGGGAGCATGGCCGCCAAAATGCCGCTAATTTCGTTGAGATCCATAATATTGTCTACTATTTTATCAGTTTTATTAAGTATTGTGATTGTGAAGAGTTCCAGATTAAATGTGCCGAGGGTGTTATTGCCATACAATCATGAAACTCCGTCTAATTATACCTTGAAAGTGGTCGAAGGCGGGTGTTATAAGTGGTAAGTATGACATCATCGTAAATGTTTTCTTTTAGCTTTATGTTGCACAAAACGTAGACAGTAAATGGTTGTTATCGTCAGGATTCGCAGACAACACAGGTTAAAGGTTCGTTTTATGCACCCCTTTTATTTTAGAGGGGAAAATAAAGTAATTGAATCGAACTAAATTAATCTAACCCAACCCAGTAAAATTAGCCAAACGTAACAACCTAACGTCACCTCCCCAACGTACGAGTTATGGAAGGGTGCAAAATTGAATTTTTACCCCGTACAGTAGATACTAGTCACTTATAGGGCCCCAAGGGATATCTTAAAACAATAACATACAAGAAATAGGATCTGTAGTGGAGTAGTAAAAAAAAAATTTGCTCAATTGAGAAAATCCCTTCTAAGTCAATCACCCACAAAGCTAAGGGAGACTGTTCAATATTCTGAATCTTAATTGAGTTATGCAGCCCATCATCCCTTCCTCACACTGTACGATTGTTTTTCGTAAATTGTGTATAGATAGGAAGTGTTTTCTGCTGTAGGATTGCTAGTTTAGTAGGATCTCTTTCCACTGCATGCTTTCCATAAGCTGAGTTGGATGCTGTCTTATGTTGGGTGCAGCTCGAGTGAACTTAGCGGCTGGAGGGAAATGCACCTCAGCGGAATGCCAACCCTGCATGAGCTGCGTTTTTTACTCCAGCTCGTCAGCTGGATAACACCCTCTCCGCTTTGCTGTGTTAAACCAGAAATTTTTAACCAGGGATGAGTAAAACATTAAGTAGATTTCGAAAGTACATTAGAATCCAGAGACTTCAGCAGTTCAGGGGGATAAAAGCTAGTAATGCTAGACTGGCAGTAATGTCATAAGAACAGTATTAATTTTCTTTTACTTATTTCTTTTTGCTTTTTTTCTATTTATTTTAGAAGTAATATAACAAAACACTAACAAGCAAACTTGTGGTCATCCTCGTTAAGTTTTTAACTTTTTTAAGGTGATTTGAGCTCAGTATCATAAAATTTCTTAATAACTTCGCTTGGTGGATTGTAATATTTTAGGTGTTACAAGCCTCACAGATATCAATTTCTGTCTATGAAGTATACATTGATTTGTGGCTTCCATGGAAACTTATCTTGGGTTGTTTGACGGATATAGCAAAAAATGACTCTCAGTGCAAGTTGTAAATGTGCCTAATATTTTCAGGTCCTGCTCAAAGAAGGATGTAGTACTCCTTGAAGAAATTGTCCAGAATGGTTGTGCTAACAAAGCTAAAGTGTCAGCAATTACTCGGTCACCCTCAAGGCAGACTGCCATTATATTGGCTCAGGATACAGGTTTGCCTCTTTGGTTTTAAATCTTTTAGGTTATTTTTCACTTGAATTAATTACAGTAAAAGTTCTAGCGTTTTTTCAAGAAAACTGTTTTAAGGATCTGTGGTATCATTCAGAGGTCTTGAAATTGTGTATACTGCAAGACCTCTGTAAGTTAGATGATGTTCATATTGACCCTATATTGCATAATATGTAAATGTATTGATGCTATATTGTATTTTTCAAGTTTCTTAACTTGCGGCCATTAGTTATCATCCTTATATTATTATTTGACGCAGACCAGTCATATTGTTTTACTAAGTTTTATAGATAGCTGGAAGAGTTCAGAAAATTTTCTTGCTTAAATTCTTATGTTGATGTAATTTTTTCATGTTATTTTGATAAAAGTTAGTGGTGGCATACTTCGATGTAATGTATTGGTGGACACTATCCATCGTTTACAAATTATCGCTACTACAAGGGAATTGTATGTCGAAGAAGCACCAGAAGAATTTGAAGTTCGAGCATATGATGATCAAGGTAAGTTTGATGTTGTTATTGTAAGGTTGCATATTAACCTGAATATGCACTGTACTTGTAGCACTCTGTTAAGCATAATTGGTTGGGATTAGTGTGCCAAGTTCTGTAAGGTGGATCTCAAAATTTTTTTTTTTTTCGGTTTTACGTCACGAACTCCCTTTTCAAATATGCACTGTAATATTTGAGGTCTATATCAGATCTGTCATTTATGCTCAGCCTAGTCCAGAAGTAGAGATACTCTGTTGAAGTCTGCTTTGAGGTTTTTGCTGTTGACTTAGCACTATAAGGATCATCTCTTTTCATAAGCATTATGTATTGTTCATTAAGATCCAAATTAATTTTTGCTGGAGAGTAGTTTTGAAAGTTTGCATGTACAGTACTCTATATTTGCTAGGGAATGATATTAGAAAATATTGCTGTTTTAGAATCCTGCTTGATATATCAATTGAAAGTGATGTAGATAAGTTTTTTATAAATGTGATACCAGGACGGGCAAAGCAAATTGCTCTCATCTGGCCATGGAACCAAGAAAACATGAGGAAAAAAAAAGCAATAGGTTAAGAACAATGCAGAAATAAGAGAATGAACAAACCGGAAAGTCCAGGCTGAAAAATAATAAAAGAATGAAGACCTGGAAGTATCGTAGGATTAGGCCCTGAAATGACTATAGATCAGTTTT
>JAXCGZ010009920.1:0-63708 GCA_037179515.1 Halocaridina rubra
CGTAAATGAAAAAATAATTGTAAATGAGTATGTATGTCACGTCATTATCACCTCATTCACCGTAATTTTATCTATCACTTTCATAAAAATTTACTTTGCTTGCTGTTATTTATAATGTAAAGGGTGTTTTTTTAACAGTGCAGGGAGGGTTTATACAGTGCAAACGTAAAAATATATTAAAATATCTATGTACATATAAGCGGATTCTACTTCGCGGATTTCCGGGTTCGCGGTGGGTCCCGGAACCGAACTACCGCGATAAGTGAGGCAACACTGTATTACAGTACAGTACAGTAATACAAATGTTAATACATGCGTAGATAATGGGTAGATTTTTGTTCATACACCTAGTTCTTGGAATAACCTAATGGTTCTCAGAAGTGATGGGTAATGTGGAAATCGCGAAATGTAACGAGTCAATTTTCAAAAGAAACAATGATAATGGGCATATATACGTTTCACAACCATACACAGACACACTATGCCAAAGATATAAGATAAGTAAAACATATTTTATAAGTACATAACAAAGCAGAAAGACCTGTAGTTATTTATATTACCATGAAAATAGTGTACAGTATAAAAGATATACAGATTTACTGTACAGTAAACAAATTAATGCACTCTATTATGCGGTGGGCAACAGGCATACATTGGGACGTGCATGGTGGCGGTAAGCACGAGGATTCGGGAGAACGAACCTCTATCTGCAAACGTTTTTGCTCTCGCACACTTTTTCCCCGATGATATTATATGGCAAGTTTATTTGCTGTTTGTTCTTAAGGCTTTTTTTCCATTCCCTCCATAATATCCGATCGCATTAAGAGGATCTCAGAGAGACAGCTGAGAGAGGAGCAAGTGATGGACCGGAACCAGTGGAGACGACTAGTGAAGAGATGCGACCCCATATGAAAATGGGAACGCAAATAGAGGAAGAAGAAGAAGAAGAAGATTAAGAGGTAGAAGAGGAGGAGGATGCGGGAGAATGAACCTCTAACTGCAAACGTTTTCCCGCCTCCGTATCAGCTGATGCACCCTCGCACGCTATTTCCCTGACGATATTATATGGCAAGTTTCTTTGCTGTTTGTTCTTAATGCTCTTTTTCCATTCTCTCCATAATATCCGATCTCATTAAGCGGTAGAAGAGGAGGAGAATGCGGGAGAACGAATCTCTATCTGCAAACGTTTTGCTGCCTCTGTATCAGCTGATGCACTCTCGCACGCTATTTCCCTGACGATATTATATCGCAAGTGTGTTTGCTGTTTGTTCTTTATGCTCATCCACGTACTGTACTTAGCATTTTTTCCATTCTCTCCATAACATCCAATTGCATCAAGCGGTAGAAGGGGAGGAGGATGCGGGAGAACGAATCTCTATCTCCAAGCGTTTTTCCGCCTCCGTATCAGCTGATGCACTTCGCACGCTATTTCCCTGACGATATTATATGGCAAGTTTCTTTGAAGTTTGTTCTTAATGCTTTTTTTCCATTCTATCCATAATACCAGATTGCATTAAGCGGTAGAAGAGGAGGAGGATGAGGGAGAACAAACCTCTATCTGCAAACATTTTGCCGCGTTGGTATCAGCTGATGCACCCTCACACGCCATTTCCCTGACGATAGTATGTGGAAAGTTTGTTTGCTGTTTGTTCTTAATGCTTTCTTTCCATTCTCTTCATAATATCCGATCACTTTAAACGGTAGAAGAGGAGGAGGATGCGAGAGAACGAACCTCTATCTGCAAACGTTTTGCCGCCTCTGTATCAGCTGATGCACCCTCGCACGCTATTTCCCTGATGATATTATATTGCAAGTTTGTTTGCTGTTTGTTCTTAATGCTTTTTTCCATTCTCTTCATAATATCCGATCACTTTAAACGGTAGAAGAGGAGGAGGATGCGGGAGAAGAATCTCTATTTGCAAACGTTTTGCTGCCTCCGTATCAGCTGATGCACTCTCGCACGCTATTTCCCTGATGATATTATATCGCAAGTTTGTTTGCTGTTTGTTCTTTAAGCTCAGCCACGTACTGTACTTAGCATTTTTTCCATTCTCTCCATAACATCCAATTGTATTAAGCGGTAGAAGGGGAGGAGGATGCAGGAGAACGAATCTCTATCTCCAAACGTTTCTTCGCCTCCGTATCAGCTGATGCACTCTAGCACGCTATTTCCCTGACGATATTATATGGCAAGTTTCTTTGCTGTTTGTTCTTAATGCTTTTTTTACATTCTCTCCATAATACCCGATTGCATTAAGCGGTAGAAGAGGAGGAGGAGGCAGGAGAACGAACCTCTATCTGCAAACATTTTGCCGCCTTGGTATCAGCTGATGCGCTCTCGCACGCTTTTTTCCTGACGATATACAATACTTAACACAAACAGTTAGAACAAGCAATATATCCACACAGTATGCTGGGTAAAGAGACACTGAAGCACATGGCAGCATGGCGGAAAAGTGCCTCCGAGGTGGTCCATTATTTACTAAAATGAAAACATTCTTTTCTAATTATTTTGCATGGGCATTATGCATGTCTTTCGCACTTTTTTACTATTATTTTTTAGGGGTGTTATTCCAATTTCGCGGATTTTAAACATGCGTAAAAAACGAACTGAGTGTATTTGAGAATGTCCGTAACTCGGTTTTTCGTAAGTAGGGGTGTTTGTATTCCATACAACTGACTGCATCATGAAATGTCAGTAAATATGAGTGATTCTGATATCCAAGAAATGAAGGAGTCAAAAACAGCAACAACATGGATTGTACTAATGCCTCAAGCATTAGAACATTAAATCTGATGTGCTATGCACTGCTACTAAATTTAACCTGAAAATTGAGCGAGCCTACGAATGAATACCCATACTTGACATTGAACACCAACTACAGTCACTTGCGAACAGTATCAGAAATTCATCTCATTTTTGTTAAAAGAGGGCAAACATGCACTGATACTGAGAGGGATCTCCTTGCTTTTCTACCAAGATTAGGTCAAACACTATTGAAGATTAGAAGTCATCTCAAAATACCAAAAACTTCATAAAAATGCCTGCATCAATGTCAAATTTAACCTATGATCAAGACCTGTCAACAACTATGAATTATTTTGACATCCACGAAAAGAGAGACATTATTTTCTAGTCATAATAACTAGCAGATGGAGCAGCTTTAAATGCAAATACTGTATATATTACTGTCTATGTACAAGTACATTCATTTGGATTATGAGCTTGGAGCCTCGCAACTAGCTCTCACCTTTACTAATAAAAATATGCTTACAGTCTCAATAAACGAATTCACTGATGTCAGTGCTTTGCCATAAGGATACCCTATTGAGGGTCAACCTGAAACATGCCCATGAGCATTTTCCTTTGTTGAAGATCATGCTACAGTATGCCCTAGGAGAAGAAATGTGTATAAAACATGATGAAATAAGGGACATAACTGCTCAGGTCTTACAGGAAGTCTACATCTTCTTCTAACCACTTATAGGAAAAGTGTTATCACGAGAGTTAACAAAACCAATAAAGCATAAATTACCTTCATTGCCGGGGATTTCAGGGCAAAGGGCTAGAAAGAATACAATGATATTAAGTTTTTTACCCTCTGATCCCAAGCCATTACTATCAAGCACTTGGAACTCCACAAAAAGAACAAAAAGGGATACTCTGAGTGAAGTACTAATTTTGAGCAAGAATTGTTCGCCACTGCAGGGTTTAGTTACATCAGGCGAAATAGGTCCAAAAACAATATCTTCTATTCAAGACTTGCCAAAGTTACGATATACAAATGAAAAGAACCCAAAGGCTTCTTAAGTACAGTACATGGTTGCACAAAAAATTTCTTTCCATATATGCAGAGGTCTCACATTGTGATAGAAAATGTAAAACTGCTAGACATAAAGCACGTGGTTATTGAAAGTAATTAGAAATAAAGCAGAATGGGAAAAAATAATGGGAAGTGGGTGGTAAAAAGCTGTCCACTACGTTTCATAGTAAAAACAACTTTGAATAGTAATAGGCAAGCCAGCATCCTATTTGAGCTACATTGAAGTGGCTCATGTTTTTAGTAGAAGTAGTAGTAGAATATTACAAATACAAGCATATAACCTAAGAAAAAGCCGGTTTTACGTCATGGACTCCCTTTTCTACCAAGGGCTAGGACAGTTGCCTTCTTGCAAAGGACTTGTTTTGGCAGATGTAATCGTTACCCTGAGTGCATGCCCTTGCTAACCTCAGACCGTGGCGGGGCGCGAACTCTCGACCTGCCGCCTCAAAAGTCGTGGACGCTACCGTTTTGCCATGGGGACTACACAAGCACATAACCTAAGAATTACCCTTTTTTTTTTTTCCTGCTTATATCAGTTGACGGTTCAAATGTAAATAATATTATTGCATATTATGTTGCTAGATTACTCTCTTCCTTATAAGTTAATAATATCACTAATACGACATGTAACAATTCACTCAAAGCCTGAACATAACCCTGCTTTTCAAGGACCTGCAATTCAGTTAATTTTCAGTATGCTTTAGGATCATATGACGTTTTAGATTGCCCTTCTGGATTGCACGATAATGACACAAATGACATCTAAATGGCTTTACTCCAGTGTGGGTGTAAATATGATTTCTAAGAGTAGTGTGTTCTGCAAATCTCGCAGGACAATGAGGACATTCAATTGGCTTTTCGCCCGTGTGACTCCGCATATGAGCAGTGACACGAGATTTGTTATAAGAGGAATAGTTGCACAATAAGCATTGATGGCGCTTGCAGCCAAGAAGGTCTTCAGATGCCACAGATGTCAAACATATCTGGAAGGAAAACATCATTTTAAAATTCTTATGCAATACCAAGGTAATACTTAAAACCCACCCACAGATTAAAACTTTCTCAACAAATCTAAACTGTTTTCTTTCTTGACTTTACAAAGGCTTCTCAAATAAGACCAACAACCAATGCTCCAAAAATTTACTTTCATAAGCTACAAAATTTCACTGAAATTATATCATGCACACTGTACAGAGAATAAAACAATTACCTACTTAAGAGAAGAGACGACACATATCTGTATTGGTGAACTTTCCAAGTAAAAACTAACGAAATGCACCCTCTTAATTCTATCAACATATTAGGAATCCATATAGCTTCAAACTTGTCTTGAAGGAATCACATAATCCAAATTTCTAAATCTGCATTCAAAAAATTGGGAGTTCTGTTTCGTTTTCGTCATTACTTTTCCTTTTTACAGTTACTAAAAATCTATGAGGTCTTATCCGTTCCAGCTTAAAATACTGCTCACACATCTGGGGTGCTTCTTCTTATACTTATCTCCTTGATAGGGTTGAATATAAGGCAGTCAGACTCATTAGTGATCCTTCTCTTACTTCCAATCTGGATTCTCTTTCTCTTCGCTGTAAAGTATCAGCCCTTTCCCTTTTCTATCACTACTACTTCCATCGCTGCTCTGATGAGTTGGCGAGTTGCATCCCTCCCCCACTGCCGAGGCTGCTTAACACTTGCCAAGCAGCCTCATCTCATAGGTACTGTGTGGAGATTTGTAGCTCGCAGATTGGTCGGTGCAGCAACTGCTTTTTCCCATCAACCTCTGGAACTCTCTTCCTCCTTTTGATTTTCCAAATTCTCATAACCTATCTTTCTTCAAAAAGCAGATCTATCATCATTTCAGGGCCTAATCCTCCATATTTCTAGGCCCTCAGTACTTTGGCTATTTTTTCAGTCTGTCCTTTTCCTTTGTGTATCATTACCTCATCTCTGCCTTGTCCATAACCTTCTTTTCCTTTGTCTTAATGTTTTCTAGTGCCCAGGCCTTTGTTGATGAGGGCATTTTTTTTTTTTTGCCTGTCCTGGTGTCACACTCAATAAAAAAAAAAAATGCATCATTTTCAGTATACTCATCATAATACTCCAAATAAAAAACTGCAATATTATGTAATAGTCGACCCCATATTAAAAAAAGAGAATAAAAAAATCCTAATAGTTCATGAGTAGAAGAGCTCTGAGATCATCTTCAGTACTGTAAATTTAAGAGTAGAAAACCTCCCAATATAAGATAATGCAAATTGTCGGACATATATGGATAAATATATTTTAACTATGCAAAGCAAGCGTTATAATGGAGGAAGATTTTGAAGAGTTAGGGATCTATTTGTTGTGTCTCACACAAACATCCCTCCATACAGAAATGAGAGGGTCAGACTCATAAACTTGCAGTTAGACTTGAAGACAAGGAGGTTGATAATGGAATAAGTTTGATAGAGAGACACTTGTTCAAAAATACAAATATGTTCTCTTCCAAAGCAATCATTCACCTTACTATGCTTAGCTGTTTATAAACAGAAATAAGAGAATAACATGTAATTTTAAATGCACTGTATGAGGTCTTGTAAGATTGTATCAGAAATTTAGGTCTTAAAATTATTCAGGCTTACTAATGGCACTTAGACAATTCACCTTCAAAATATGCCCTTAGGACAGAACTCTTTTAGTCCAGCTAGCCACAAACTGCTGAAAACATATTTAGGAATCAATATCTGGGATTGCTAACCTGACCATCATCATATTCTTCTTCATTTCATCTGTATCCTCAAACAACACATTTTTCAGCAACATCTTTACCTTAGGAAATGGCCGAAAGTTGCATGGAGCCATGTCAGGAGACTAGACTGCTGTACTTGCATGATCTTATATTTTAACAAAAAATACTATATTAGAAGAGTGGACAGGAACAATGTTATGGTTGAGTTGTCAATCATCTGTCTCCCACAACTCTTGCCTCTAGCCCCAGAGATTACACAGTACGACCAGATAGTACTCTCGTTACTGTTTGCTCATTAGGAGTGCATTCTTGAAGAACAATATCCTGGTACCTCAAAAAAAATGTCAAGATGACATTCACCTTACTGCCAATTGGAGAGGTCTTTATCAATCTTGGCAATGTCGATGACTTCAAATGAAATACATGAAGTTTGCTTCTGCACTGTATCCATGCACCAATTTCACCACCAGTTATTATCTTCTTCATGACGTCAAAGTCTTGACTGGCACAGTTCACCATGACCCTGCTCGGATATGAGGAGCTATGGTAAAAATTTTGCTAAAATCCAATGCATAACCAAACCTCCGCACAAAATTAAACATTCCTAACCGTATCCACAGTGCACATTTGCAATTCTCAAATTTCATATTGCAGTTTTTTCATCACTAAAGCATGCAGTTTATTGGGTACTTAAAAGATTTCTGCTTGTGGAAGGCCTGCTAGGATGTATGTCACTTTTCAGTAAAGTTTGGCCAGTTTTGAATTGCTATCATATTAAAACAAATACTGTTTTTTTAAGTTCTTTGGATAATCAATCTCAAGAACAAGACATAAAAAAGCTTATTAATATTGCTCAAGCTTATTGTACATCATCACATAATATATTTATCTCTTTAAAAATTATATTTCACACTAAACTTGATCTCAGACCTAAAGGTACAACATCTGCTCATTCATTTTTACTTTGTTTCTATTCTCTTTTACCAAAAGGAACTTCTGAAAATAAAGGGTACCATAACATAGTGACATATGTGATAAGTCTTACAGCCAGGATATTGAGAATTACCTTCAACTTTGTGTTACATCTCTAAGCATAGAGGGCAGGAGGCCATTTTAGTACTGCATATGCATTTTTGTAAGAAAAAATAGCACTTTTATAGCTACACATTGACTAACAAAAGCAAAACTGATCGTTCAATTTACACACGGAACACTATGGCCTGGGATGAGTATTAACCTAGTACTACTGAAGAGGCATTATAATTGGCCAATTCCAATAGAAAATGCTCTTAGCAAATGTTTGCTAGCATAAAGGAAAATAAAAAACAAAGAACACCTATGTTTTATTTGATTAATCTCAAAAATACATACCCAATATAATAAGCATGCTATTATAATAAGAAAGGCACATGACAATTTTCCATATAAAGAGTCTTGCAATCTCAATCTAAAATATAAGAATTCTACCATATTTATGCAATTAAAAATAATGTTCAAATGTAGCACTCACTTTACCTCTGAACTACTGCATCACCTCATTACCACGAATATGAGAGATATCGTAGCATTAGGGACTTGTGAACTTGCAATTCCTTGTGCATGTACAAATTTGTATTTGGGTATTATCAGAAAATATCTGACTGAAGAACAATAATAAAACTGGATAGAACAATCTCACTATACCTTCCCAGCTCATTTATAACACTGAAGGACTCACAAAAAGCTACATTATGGGTGTCACTAATGCCTCAAATTTGTAATATCAATCCTCTTCACTAAATCTGACCCATATGATGAACACATTCCCATTCTGTATGGTCAGACTTCTATATATTAAACTCACTGATAAAAGACTACTTTCTTTTCTAGTAATAATGATTTTTTTTCTCTCTGATAATTCTTATTTCTGAAAGACACTTTTCTCATGTCTGTTTATATGGTGATTCCTCAAAGTGGATTTTCGGTAAGCTGAATAGTCACAGAGATCACACTTGAAACGCTTATCTCCAGTATGCGTACGTACATGATACCTATGGGAACTGTGATCCGAAAACCTTGCAGGGCAATACGAACACTGGTATGGTTTTTCCCCAGTGTGGGTTCGCATATGAGTGGTTACATTAGTCTTATTGAAAGAGATATAATGACAAAGTGGACAATAATGCATCTTGTAAAATCTTCCAGGCTCTTCGTCTTCCATTCTCACTGACACTGGCTCCATCTGTGAGGAAAAGCTTGTATTAAAACTGAGCTCTAATCCACTCAACATTATAATAAATACCTAAGTTAGCTCATTACCTCACCTTCCTTAGTTAATGGAGAATACAAAAGAAAAACAAGAAGCACTCGAAAAAATGATGTAAAGGATTTTGAGGTTGAGTAGAAATACTGTACCTCTAGTGTAGCAGTTCGCTTTTTCCTATTTTATACTGTACTTCAAACACTACAATGGCTATGTCATCATCGTCTCCTTAAAACAGCATGCTAAGTTTTCACAACGCTACACTTTTTTAGTTTTGGTTTTGGAGTTCTTGTCTTCACTCATCTATAGGGATCACCTTTATTTGGTTTATGTCTATTTGTGAAATGGTTTTTCAAGGTGGATTCTCGACATGAGGCGTAATCACAAAGAGTACATTTATAAGTTTTATTCTTCGCGGTTCTGAGGTGATTTCCAAAACTTGAAGGGCAAGACAGAGAGCGGTAAGGTCTTTCACTTTTGTGAGTATGCATATGGATGGTAACATTAGTTTTATTCACAGAACAATAGTTACAGTACGGGCAATAGTTCATCGCTGTGTAGATTCCAAGGCGTTCTTCTACCAATCTCATATCTATCGCCCCCATCTGCGAAGAAAAGCTCATCTTAAAATCAAGCAAAATGTTCAGCGGAAATGAGGTATAATTATCATTAGGAACAGAAAGAATAAATTTCCTATTCTAACAGGATATTGTACTTTTCCTCTATCATAGAGATTAAAGGGAACACAATGAGAAAGGTCAAAATGGAAATGATGCTTATTAAATCAAAGCTGAGTATATGTTTTACATTGTGAGACTCTAGAAAAGATAAAATAAAAATTCAAAGGAATTTCCTTTGAAAAACAGTACTTCTACACAAAATAGCTTCATTATTCATATCTCTTGAAACTGACATTCATTCAAATTTTTTTTATTCTGAATATTGCTCTGGAACATAAAATATCATGTACGACGCTTAACGTTTTTTTTTCTAGTTCTTATGAACTTAAAATCTTCTCACACTACAGCATAACAAGTTGTTTTATTTTGTACAGAATATGCAGTACATGAGTTTTTATTCGCTTGATGATTATATTTCAAAATACATAAAAAGTACATATTCTATGGACATGACTGGCATAAAAAAATTCACTGATGCAATAAGCACATAAGTAAAGCTTCACTACTAATGTGCATAATGGAATAGTTTTGGGTACCTCCTTCACTTTAATGGTACTCCTCACCCATTCTTTTTGCTTATTTTCCAGGACAATTTACTAGGCTCAAAAATGAGGCATCACAGGTCCTATTAAGGAGGCTCATTTGATTTCCAAATGGGTTATAAGATGTCCCTCTACTATTGCTCCAAATGAAAGCACATCCCTTATGTGTCTCTTGGGAATATACTCTTGCTTGATCAAGCTGGTCGAATTTCCTTTCAACAACATAACTATCTTGTTCTATGATCCAGATGGGGAGCTAGTCAGAGTTATAGTGTCTACTCTTACATGTCACGGAGTGGAAAAAATATAAGCAACAAGCAAAATGTTTGGGTCATTTTCTTAAATTTTAACTCCTTCATGTGAGGGAAAGGGTTTACAAGTGAAGAGATAAAGAAAAATAATATATTACAGTATATATATATATATATATATATATATATATATATATATATATATATATATATATATATATATATATATATATATATATACAGTGCTCCCTCGTTTATCGAGAGGGTTCGGTTCCGGGACCAGCCGCGAAAGGTGAAAATTCACGAAGTAGGAGCACCATATTTATTGCAGGTATTTTACATTTATTTTTACCTTTACTGTATAAACCCTCCCTGCACTATTAACAACTCACCCTTTACTTTATTAATAACAGCGCGCAAGCGTAAATCTATATGATATTATGAAGATTGAAAAAAGCATTAAGAACAAACAGCAAACAAACTTTCGATATAATATTGTCAGGGAAATAGCGTGTAGAGAATCTATGTATTTCATTTAAGTTTCCCAAGTACAGTGCGATATACGTTTTCTTTGTAACGAATTGTATAAGTTTTCTATTTGTCTCGGCTGACATTGTTTACATTAAGATTTCGTGCAGCAGGGTCGATATGTAAAGAAGATAGAATAATGTTTATAACCAAGGAATATTAATAACACTGTAATCTTGAAAATTAGATAAACCCCAAATAGGGTGAGTAAATAAATACTTTATGAGTTAGATATCGTGCCTGAATAGTGATAAGCATCAGCTGATACGGAAGCGGCAAAACGTTTTGGTTAAAGGTTTATTCTCCCGCATCCTCCTCCTCTTCTACCGCTTAATGCGATTGAATATTATTAAGATAATGGAAAACAAGCTTTAAGAACAAACAGCAAACAAACTTGCGATATAATATCGTCAGGGAAATAGCATGCGAGGGTGTATCAGCTGATATGGAAGTGCCAAAACGTTTGCAGAAGGAGGTTCGTTCTCCTGCATCCTCCTCCTCTACTACCGCTTAATGCGATCGAATATTATGAAGAGAATTGAAAAAAAGCATTAAGAACAAACAGCAAATAAACTTTTGATATAATATCATCAAGGAAATAGCATGCAAGGGTGTATCAGCTGATACAGAAGCGCCAAAACGTTTGCAGATAGAGGTTCGTTCTCCCACATCCTCCTCCTCTTCTACCGCTTAATGGAATCGAATATTTTGAAGAGAATTGAAAAAAAGCATTACTAACAAACAGCAAACAAACTTTCGATATAATATCATCGAGGAAATAGCATGTAGAGAATATATATATTTCATTTAAGTTTCCCATGTACAGTACGATATACGTATTCTTTGTAACGAATTGTATAATATACACAGTGTTACCTCCCTTATCGCGGTAGTTCGGTTCCGGGACCCGGCACGAACCAGGAAATCCGCGGAGTAGGATCAGCCTATATGTAAATAGATATTTTAATGTATTTTTACGTTTACACTGTATAAACCCTCCCTGTACTGTTAAAAAAACACCCTTTACATAATAAATAACAGCAAGCAACGTAATTTTTTCTGAAAGTGATAGGAAAACTTACCATGAATGAGGTGATAATGACTTGACATACATAGGTACAGTATTTTCAATAATTTTTACGTTTACGTAAAATAGCGGCCGACATCCACAAACTTTTTTCCTTCTTTCAACACATCTAAGAGTTTCACTTTATCTACAATGGTTAACATTTTCCTTTGCCGCTTAGGCTCACTACAAGAAGCCTTAGAAGATGAAGGATGCTTGGGAGGCTTTGCAAAGGTTAAAATATACGAGTAAAAAAATCACAAGCAAAACATATTAATAATAATAAGCACAACATGAATGGCGCACACGAGTGAGGCGAGACAATGGAAGATGGTGGAAGCCTTTGTCCGAAACGCTGATAGCGGTATCGTATTTTACCTGTTGCAATACTGTTAGTATTTATGTTTTTTACTATTTTATTATTCTTAGGCTAAGAGATACGTTTTTTTTTATCAATAAAATCATGAAACTACTGGAAATATAAATATATATGCTAGCTCACGTAGCTGCGACCCCAATACATTGTACGCTATCGAACACAAGCAAAACGTTTAATAAGCCCAACGTGAACGGCGCACACGTGAGTTAGACTGAACGAGTCTTTGTCCAAAACGCTGATAGCGGTATCGTATTTTACATGTTGCAATACTGTTAGTATTTATGTTTTTTACTATTTTTTACTGTTTTATTATTCTTAGGCTAATAAATACGTTTTTTTATCAGTAAAATCATGAAACTACTGGAAATATAAATTTATATGCTAGCTCACGTAGCTGCGACCCCAATACATTGTACACTATCGAACACTATTTCGCATGATGCAATGCTGAGAGTTATACTGTACGTAGGTATATTATTCAGTTATTAGTACAATGTATATTAATTTAAAATTCATTTACTTATTTGATGATTGTACAAAATCTATTGTAATTATTCATTTTAATTTGGACCAAATATTCCCTTTGTAAATTTACCGGTATGTTTTTTACTATTTTTTACTGTTTTATTATTCGTAGGCTGGGAAATAATTTTTTTTTATCAATTAGATAATGAAATATGTTTTTTTCAATAAAAAAAAAAATGAAAATACTGAATTTTTTTTTTTAATATTTTAATATTTTTGCATATACCCATGAAATAAAATAATTTATCCAAAAAGAGCCGCGATACAGTGAGAACTCGAACCAAGAAACGCAAATAACCGGGGGAACACTATATATGTATATAATATATATATATATATATATATATATATATATATATATATATATATAATATATATATATATATATATATATATATATATATATATAATATACAGTGTTACCCCAGCTATTCGCGCTTCCTGGTTTGCTTTCTCACTCTATCGCGGTTTTTCTTTGGATAAATAATTATTTTATTTCATGGGTATATGCAAAAATATTAAAATATTAAAAAAAAAATTCTCAGTATTTTCATATTTTTTTTATTGAAAAAAAACATATTTCATTATCTAATTGATAAAAAAAAAATATTTTTCAGCCTACGAATAATAAAACAGTAAAAAATAGTAAAAAACATAAATGTAGATAGAGATATACGTTTATTGACCACCTCTTTTGAAAAGTACAGTATAATCTTTACAAAAGGAATATTTGGTCCAAATTACAGTGAATAAATACAATAGATTTTGTACAATCATCAAATAAGTAGAAGAATCTTAAATTAATATACATTGTACTAATAACTGAATGATATACGTACGTACAGTATAACTCACAGTATTGCATCATACGAAATAGTGTTCGATAGCGTACAATGTATTGGGGTCGCAGCTACGTGAGCTAGCATATATATTTATATTTCCAGTAGTTTCATGATTTTATTGATAAAAAAAACGTATTTATTAGCCTAAGAATAATAAAACAGTAAAAAATAGTAAAAAAACATAAATACTAACAGTATTGCAACATGTAAAATACGATACCGCTATCAGCATTTTGGACAAAGACTCGTTCAGTCTAACTCACGTTTTGCTTGTGTTCGATAGCGTACAGTGTATTGGGGTCGAAGCTACGTGAGCTAGCATATATATTTATATTTCCAGTAGTTTCATGATTTTATTGATAAAAAAAAAAACGTATTTCTTAGCCTAAGAATAATATAACAGTAAAAAATAGTAAAAAACATAAATACTAAAAGTATTGCAACATGTAAAATACGATACCGCATTCAGCTTTTCGAACAAAGGCTTCCACCATCTTCCATTGTCTCGCCTCACTCGTGTGCGCCATTCATGTTGTGCTTATTATTATTAATATGTTTTGCTTGTGATTTTTTTACTCGTATATTTTAACCTTTGCAATGCCTCCCAAGCATCCTTCATCTTCTAAGGCTTCTTGTAGTGAGCCTAAGCGGCAAAGGAAAATGTTAACCATTGTAGATAAAGTGAAACTCCTAGATATGTTGAAAGAAGGAAAAAAGTTTGTGGATGTCGGCCGCTATTTTACGTAAACGTAAAAAGTATTGTAAAATATGGAACCTATTAATGTCAAGTCATCATCACCTCATTCATGGTAAGTTTTCCTATCACTTTCATAAGAAAAATTACGTTGCTTGCAGTTATTTATAATGTAAAGGGTGTTTTTTTTACAGTGCAGGGAGGGTTTATACAGTGTAAACGTAAAAATACGTTAAAATATCTATGTACATATAGGCTGATCTCTACTCCGCGGAGTTCCGGGTTCGCGCCGGGTCCCGGAACCGAACTACCGCGATAAGTGAGGCAACACTGTGTATATATATATATATATATATATATATATATATATATATATATATATATATATATATATATATATATATATATATATATATATATATATATATATATATATATATATATATATATATATATATATATATATACAGTGTTCCCCCGGTTATTCGCGTTTCTTGGTTCGCGTTCTCACTGTATCGCGTTTTTTTTTGGGGGGATATATATATATATATATATATATATATATATATATATATATATATATATATATATATATATATATATATATATATATATATAATTTTTTTTTTTTTTAAATAAGATTATTGTGACACCAGGATGGACCAAAAAATTATAAAATAAAACAGACTTTATCAGGTTGTAAAGAGAAACAGAGATGGAGAGTGTAATGACCTGTCAGATGTGAAGGGATTATAAAAGATGTGTAATGAATATCCAGCTCTCTGCTGGGTTTTAATATACCTCTGCATTACTTTCATGATGTCTATTCCAATAATTCTGCTTAGATATTATTATTATTATTATTATTATTATTATTATTATTATTATTATTATTATTATTATCATAGGCAACAATAATTTTCCTTTGATGATGATTGTGGAGATTATTATCATCATCATCATTATTATTATTATTAAGGGCTCATCATTGTTTGTACATCTGTTGGTTTATTTACTTTTAATAACTGTGTAAAGTGCCCCTTCCTAGTTGGCTGAGACAAAGAGAGTGTGGGGGGTTGGGTAGAATAGAATGTTGGAGAGAGAGAGAGAGAGAGAGAGAGAGAGAGAGAGAGAGAGAGAGAGAGAGAGGAGAGAGAGAGAGAGAGAGAGAGAGAGAGAGAGAGAGAGAGAGAGAGAGAGAGAGAGAGAGAGAGGAGAGAGAGAGAGAGAGAGAGAGAGAGAGAGAGAGAGAGAGAGAGAGAGAGAGAGAGAGAGAGAGAGAGAGAGAGAGAGAATCTTTAAGTAACTCTTGTTCATTCAACCAAAACTTCATTATTTATAGTAAAAATAATGGTTTAATTATGAATTCGTAGTAATAATGATGATGATGATGATAATAATAATAATAATAATAATAATAATAATAATAAATAATAATAATAATAATAATAATCTCCCCAATCATCATTAAAGGAAAATTATTGTTGCCAATAATAATAATAATAATAAAAATAATAATAATAATAATAATAATAATATCTAAGGATAATTTTTAGAATAGACATCATGAACGTAATGCAGAGGTATAGTAAACCCAGCAGAGAGCTGGATATTCATTACACATCTTTTATAATCCCTTCACATCTGACTGGTCATTACACTCTTCATCTCTGTTTCTCTTTACAGTCTGATAAAGGCCGTATTATTTTATAATTTTTGGCCTGTCCTGGTGTCATAATCATCTTTAATTTTTTTTTTTTTTTTTTTAATTATTATTTTTTTTTTTTAAGGCTGATCCTACTTCGCGGTTTTCCTAGTTCGTGCCGGGTCCCGGAACCGAACTACCGCGATAAGGGAGGGAACACTATATATATATATATATATATATATATATATATATATATATATATATATATATATATATATATATATATATATATATATATATATATATATATATATATATATATATATATATATATACACAAAGTGGTGACCCCAACCCATGAACACCTGTACCTACGAAAAAACCAACCTGCGAACAAAATTTTTAACGGAATTTTACCCCAACCCACGAATAAAAATTCCAACCCACGAACAAAAGGTGTTGGCCAAGCCCCCAGGTGTCCAATTCGGCCACCACATGGGTTCCACTTGGCCGATCTCGTTTTCTTTCAGTTCTGCATTGGTTCTTGCGCTGTGTGCTTCGTTTGTATTTTATCACAGTTCTTGCTTATTATAGCTCCTAAGAAAGTTAAAGTGCTAGTGATATTGGCATCAAACACCCCAGACTCATAACAGTTGAAATGAAAAAAAAGAAATAATTGCAAAACATGAAAATGGGGTGCGTGTGTCTGATCACGCCACGCAATATAACATGCCGATATCCACCATCTGTACTATTTTAAAGACTAAAGAGATCTTAAAAGCAGCTGACGTGGCTAAGGGAGTCAATATTTTAACGAAGAAAAGGTCACAGGTGATAGAAGAGGTAGAAAAATTATTATTGTTGTGGATAAATGAAATATAGCTGGTTGGAGATAGTATTAGTGAGGCCATAATATGCGTTAAGGTTTTGCAAATCCAACAAGATTTAGTAGCGAACTCTCTGACTTCTAATGGCACTAAACTGGAGGAATTTAAAGCCAGTAGAAGCTTGTTTGAAGACTTTCGTTGCCGAACTGGGATTCATAGCGTCATTAGACACCGAGAGGCGGTTAGTTCCGACCAAAAAGCTGCGGATTTCTACGTCAAGGAATTCGCTAAATACATTGAGAGTGAAGGTTATATCCCGCAACAAGTGTTTGTGATGAAACGGGACTCTTTTGGAAGAAAATGCCCAAAAGAACCTATATAACCAAAGAGGAGAAATCATTGCCTGGCCACAAACCAATGAAAGACAGGCTTACCCTTTTATTGTGCGCTAATGCTAGTGGGCCCTGTAAGATCAAGCTTCATTTAGTTTACCACTCTGGAAATCCACGTGTTTTTAAATGCAATAACGTATTGAAGGCTAGCCTCCCAGTAATGTGGTGGTTAAATCCAAAGACTTGGGACACGCATATTTAATTCCTAGAGTGGTTGATTGAAGTGTTTGCGCCAGCTGTGAAGAAATATCTTGAGGAAAATTACTTGCCCCTTAAGTGTCTCTTCATAATGGATAATGCTCCTGCCCATCCTCCAGGTGTGGAAGATGATCTTGCTATACTTTACAACTTCATTAAAGTAAATATTTCTGCTGCCCAACACAACTCCTATCCTCCAACCCATGGACCAGCAGGTAATTTGTAATTTTAAAAAGTTGTATACGAAGGGTCTTTTTGCCAGGTGTTTCCAGGTCACCAATAACATGGATCTGACCCTTCGTGATTTCTGGAAAGACCACATTAATATCCTCCACTGCATTGGTCTCAATGAAAAAGATGGAAGGAATGTAACTCGGTTGTTCGTAAGTAGGGGAGCTTCTGTATATATATATATATATATATATATATATATATATATATATATATATATATATATATATATATATATATATATATATATATATATATATATATATATATATATATATATATATATATATATATATATATGAAGGGTATGAAAACTATATAATTGACTATTTTGTTTATTTCACTCAATATAAACAATAAAAAATCTAACTTAAATACTTTAATACAATAGTTCACCTTCACAAAGAATGTAGATATGAATATCAATCTACTAGCACAAGAAATCCATGACACCTCACATTACCTAATGATCACACCTAACAAGTGCTCAATAGTCTACAACTTCTGAAATCTAAACCTGAGTATGTCTTAATATGCTGTGTCTTTTTAAGTTGGACTTCTTACTCGTTCTGTATGCACAATACAGACATTTGAAAGGTCTTTCTCCAGTATGAGTGAGCACATGTGCTTTAACATTGCTTATCTTTTCTGAAGCGTAACCACACAATGGGCATCGATGTATCTTGGACAATACCCCTGCATGCAAATTATCATCATAATGATATTTCATAGAAGACCACTTCATCTGTAAGAGAAAGCTAGTCTTAAAATTCATATATCACAACAGAAACTCAGGCACACTTTAAAAACAAATGCTACAGGTGCATATAAAGAAAACACATCAAGTTACACAATCATATCCTTATTATCCTTTTTTATGTTATGGCCACTTGCTAACTCTGTCTGTGCCATTTAGCAATAATTCCCTCTGAGTTTTTCTAAAACTATTTCTCATGATAAAAGTAAACCCTCTGGTGACATGTATATTAATTTACCTGAAACAGATTTGGAAATATAGGAAAAATAAATTGATAGTAGCTGACATGCAATTTCAACACATGGCAGGAAATAACATTCCCCCCAAATAAAAACTAATGAAGATAAAATAATTTTGTTTCTTCCATGAGGTAGCAAATTCCCTTTCTGCTTACAGATTATGATCTTAAGGTAAAAGAAAAAATGAAAAAAAGCATGCAAAATGGAGGGTACTCAGAGCGAAGGTCAAGAAAGAACGAATTAAAGCTGGGTAGTCTTTAATTAATGTCATCTACCTCAAGCAAGAAAGGGTTAGTCTTCCTTAGAAAAGTTGTGAATATCAGTGACATACACAAAAACATTTTTACTGACTCTTTCAATTACAGTAATCCCCCGCTATATCGCGGTTCACCTTATGCGGATTCAGTGCATCGCGGATTTTTATGGCGAGCATATGTATTTTATATCGCAGATTTTCTGGGTATATCGCAGGAATCCACAATATGTGGAAATATTAAAATTTCCAGTATTTTCATTATTTTATTGATAAAAAAAAAAAGTATTTTCTAGCCTAAGAATAAAACAGTGAAAACTATTAAAAAACATAAATTTAAACATGTAACTCACAGTATTACACCATATATAATACGATACCGGTACGGTATGTGCTGCGTAGATTTCTGCCTTTTGGAAAACACAAAGGGTCGCACCTACGTGAGATGGTACACGGGATGATATTGGCTGATGGGTGGAAAACGACTAATCATAGAATTTTGTTCTGTATCCTGGGGTCTGATTAGCTTTTATAAGTGAAGCTTGATTCTTCCAGCGTCTTCCCTTGTCTCGCCTCACTCATTCAGTTATTACGTGTGTGCCTTTCACGCTGTAATTGGCTGTTCAGTATGTAAACGTCATCATCACCCTCATCGTCATCATTACTGTACCCCTTTCTGCTCTCACATGTTAGTCTCGTAAAGTTACTGTATTATCATTATTGTTATTATAAATATAATGTGTTATTATAATAGGTATTATTTTTGTACAGTATGTATAGGTTATTCACGGTAAACTTACCTGTCACACTCATATAACTTTACGCTTGTGTGCTGTTATTAATAAAGTAAAGGGTGAGTTGTTAACAGTGCAGGGAGGGTTTATAAAGGTAAAAATAAATGCAAAATATGGTGCTGCTACTTCGCGGATTTTCACCTATCGCAGGTGGTCCCGGAACGTAACACTCACGATAAAGGAGGGATTACTGTATCTTTTTACGGATAATATAATTATATAGTAGAGGATGATGAAAGTGTTAAAATCTAGCTTACAACTTTTTTCAAACATTTTATTTTATTGAACACGACAATATGATTGATTATTTTTCATACCTTCTGCTGTAGCACACATGATAAGCTCCTTATGATTCATGAAGAGCAAGGCTGCATACTTGTGCTTAAATTACTTTTTACAACGGATATATGTCTTGAAAAAATGGTCATAGAGATAAAATATGCATGCACTGGGTCAAAATACACCCAACAGATTCTCATTCCTCACTAACTGCAGATGTAATCCAATAATACACATGAATTAATACTGTAAATAAATATCGGTAAGCATAACAAACTTCACATCCCTCAGTTACATGGCAGGAAGAATTTACCATTGATCAAGCTGTACACTGTACATTGTGAAAAACTCAATGTACAGTGTACCTAACAAGCTATATTGAGAAATTCATAGAGTTCAAGCTATGTCGTATATTGGAGAAGCAAACGTGACAAGCAGTAAGGCAAGTCATAATTTTCTCAGAGAAATATAATTGGAGGAAAAAATGTATACTACCACCAAGCCATGTGACATACCACTAATACTTTCTGGAGTCAAGACAATGAACTACAGTATCTTCTATCAACAACAATTGTGTGTGTCCATGAAGACGTGAATATAAAAGTAGAATACTGCAAATATGTATTTATTGTTTGGGTGAGATACTGTATACTTTGGGCAACAAGATAATGATTTTTAAACTACACAGTTTTAAGAAAATAAAACGCAGTGAAAGTAAAAAAAAAAAATCCCATTGTGGAATGTTAGTTTAATTGCTTTGATTCACTAATACATTGCTGCAATATGCCACTGTATATAAACCCTCCATCTCTGCAATAGTTAACTATTTCCAAGCTGTGGAAAAAAAGCAAAAGTGTAATGAATAAAAAAAATAAAGGCAATCATCGCAAGGGACAAAATGACAATAGACCATGTCACATCCAAAATTAATGAGAATACATCAAATTGTACTGAGGAAATAAATATGGGAGTTCAGTATATAAAATTACTGCAAATGAAGTTAACTTTATTGTTAAAAATAATCAAGCTAGTTGAGTCTGAGGCAGCTAAATATTAACGCTAAACATTCTCAAATTGACATTGATGTTGCTATCTGAGGCAGAAATGGAGGTAGGCTGAGGTTTTGTTTTAAAAAAAAATGCTGAGGTTAGTCTGAACTGTTCTTCTCCTTATAAATTTCAATTAACTTTTAATCATCTCTATTTTTCTTAGTATTATTATTATTACGGCTTAACCTTTAAACAGCTAAGACACAAATGGATATAAATATAATGTGACTGCTGCTATACAGAAACTGAGAAAGAGACACTTTGCAGGGATGCTAGTGCTACCAGCAGTGGAAAACTGTTGTATGCCAGTCTGGGAAACTCATAAACTGCCTGACATGGCACCGTTGCGGCCAGACATACAGTACATATAAAGTGCTGTCAAACAGTCATAAGTCTCATATGTTGTGAGTTGATGACTACCAGTATAGCCAAAGGAACACATCCATCCTTAAATCAATAATAAGGGTTGCCCGAAAAGAAACTAGACATTGCTTTGAGCACATAATATATCAAAGTACTGAAAAATGCACATTACATGAAATGTGTGCAAACAGTACTGTATTACTACAGCATTTGCAGATTTCACCATTTCTGGAAATTCAAAGGTAGCTTTTAATTGAATTTTAGTTGCAAAAATACTGCGATCTATCTGTAAAGATTTAGGTTATGCAAGGGAGGCATATCACTAGTCTACATAAGGAAAAATAATCTTGTACATCATAAGACCAAAAAACGTCATTCTTAGTTACATCAGAAAGCAAGTACCAGAAGATGTTGCATTTAAATAATACAATATAATATTAGGTATACTAGCAGGACAGGTCCTATATTTAAGACTAGAAGCCAAAAAGTAATCTGTAAATAGATATGGTAATGATGAATTTGGTAAATTGCCTTCTTCACAATTATGAGCTTAAATATTTTCACTTTCATGTAATTCACAAAACAAGAATGATACTGCTCATAAATGTATACACTCTATATTGAAGACCTAATTCTGATGTTTCCGCATACAGTGGCTTTTCAAATTTGATCTGCTTGTGGAACGATATGGACATTGGTCACATTTAAAAGGCTTCTCTCCAGTATGCAGTCGGATGTGAGTCTTGAGGTTTGTGTGCTCTGCAAACCTTGACGGGCAGTGGGGACATATATACGGCTTTTCCCCCGTATGAACTCTCATGTGGCTTGTAACAGCACTTTTGTTCCTTGAAGAATAGTTGCACAACAAGCAACGGTGCATTCTGAAGGAGCATCCAAGTTTTTTATCTTCAACCATGATTAGTTCCATCTGTGAGGAAAAAAGGGTTTTCAAAATCAAGCACCATATGTATTCATCTAATCATAGTACAAGAGAAAAAAAAACATTTTGGCAATACCCTTTTTTTAAATGGAACAAATTTATTGTAGTTCTTACATCATATATTTTATATGCAAGCATGCTGTTATAATTCTACACAGCAAGCTGTAAACCAGGGGAAACAAACTTAAGAAAAATCTAGCAGCTGTCAATACTGTTATAAGTGTCAAGTATCTAACACACGAAATTCCTACCAGTGCCTTGTAATACTGAATATGGAACAGCTAACACTATATTGTAATTTTTCTATTTGACTGCATTCATAAACTAAACATAAATATTAAACAATTTCTGTTAGCGATATACAGTTGAAATATAGTATACATAACCAACAGAGGAAATTATTGTATATACATAAAGCAGGAATTTCTGGAAAATATCACTCATCCAAATATAAATTTCACAGATTATCTTCAATAGGATGTAAATGATAAGAGGATTAAATGAATACCATAATTTTTACAGATATTTACTCAGTATTGTTACACCTAATACAGCACAATAAAATTCAATCAAACCCAAACAATAGGTAGATCTGATGTACTTCTTTGTTAAACATTCACTCATTCCATCCACTTTTATCAGATTTTTTTATTAAATGAATACAGAAATAAGGAAAGTGAGTTAAGAGTGCAAAGCAAAAACAAGTGTAAATTATATTGAAAACAAAGATATGTATAAATATATTTGGGACTGATCATATGTGCGACAGCCTTGTATGTAAAAGTTATTCAAGCCTAGAGTAAATTAATGAGAGAAATAGGTACACAATAAAAGACAAACAAGCAGAGAATACTGTGACTGTAATTCCTATTTGTACTGCTGTTTTGACAGTGAGCTATACATGAACAGACTCCAGGCTATGAAAATGAGATAATTTAAGGGCACAAGCAAGGCAACGAGATATGCTTGAAAAAGTGAAGATCACATAAAGTGGAGGGGAATGGAAGGGAAAGCTTAGGTAATAATTCTATGGAGAAGATGGATGATTTAAATGAAACACCTTAAAATAAATTGGACATCAGAAGATAGTGAATAACAATGCATTTTGAAAATACCATTATTTTGGACTAAAAGACAGATCATCAAAAGGTTTGAACTGGATGACTGAAGAAGAGCCTTCATTACCATATGGTATGTTTGCTCACTTTTCAAGTCAATCTCTTAATGACAACATAGAACATTACATAATAAATATTACAGAAATTATAGAATATAAATCCAACTTTAGCCTAAATGTTAACACTCTTTAAACAAATGGGAAGCAATGAAAATGATGATGGGAGCAAGTGGAGTTGTGGATTCGTTTGGTATTGTACAATTATGATGGAGATAAAGCAAAGGGAGAAGAAAGGGTCTTCATACATCAAAATTTAGAAGTCACACTCTCAGAGTATTCATTACTTTTTCTTTGTTCACATATATTTTACACACACTATAAACAATTCGAAGTGCACTGACCTTTTCCAAAAATTATTCTGCTTTACACAGGGAAATGGTTTATCTTTTTATATGGTATTTCTCAGCTACATTACACAGCCTCTTAATTTGGGAGTATATTAACTGCCCTATATAAATATCACTAAAGGCATTAGCGTCCTTACGGAGTAAAAAGTAGCTGAAAGTGGTCATAGACAACCGTGCATGAAACAGCCATACTTTTAAAACATCCACAAATAATATCAGTTGAGGTATTTATAGTATCAAGTTGCTTTACACATATATATCTAATGATCATAAATAATCAGTCATAGACATGAAATTTCCAAAATGCAAATGTCATACTTTCATGGTAATAATGAATTTTATAAAACTAGGCAATCTCTTCAGAGAGTGTTTCACCAGGATGCATTCTTAGGATATGATGAATCACAGAGGCCTTGCGACTTGAACGATAAGAACAGAAAGTGCAAGCAAAAGGCTTTTCCCCTGTGTGTCGCAAGATGTGATGGCGCAGACTTGTGTTATGAGCAAATCTCAACTGACAGTATGAACATTCATAAGGTTTCTCCCCTGTGTGTTTTCTTGAGTGAGACGCTAAATTCTGCTTAGATACTGTAATGTAATTACAGTGTGGGCATTGATAGTTCTTGAACGTACCTTGTGTGCATTGCCTTACCAAGCTTCCTGATGCCACTTCCATCTGTGAGGAAATGTTTTTATTAGGATAACTCACACTATCAAAGAAGTATGACTACTTATAATAAAATGACTAAGGTTCATTCAATATATAAGCATGTTTATTTTTTCTTAAATAAATATAAAAGTTATTATTCTTATAATAATAACAGACTAAACGTATATGTCCATCATAAAATTTCTTAAATATGCATGGGCAATGAAAATTCCATATTCTCATAATAATAATAAATAGATATTTCCTAAAATATCCTTTAAATACATAGTATGAAACTAAAGTAACGTTTTTAAAATATATAAAACTTTATAGCATAGTAGTTGATATCAAAGTTATGTGATATGAAGCAACAAAATACTGTACTGTGTAATAATGGAATAGTGCAGGGGGGTTCTCGACTTACATCAGAGTTCTGTTCCTGAAAAATGATTTAACCCGGATTTCAGTGTAAGTCGGAACACACCTAAATAAGCTCCTATGCTAATGTAGTAGTAAAGGTTTTCTTATTTCTATGCATTTTACTATCTCTAATATAACTTCCATGATGATGACTTTCCTTTTCTTGCCATCAGAAGAATTTGCTTTACGCTTGATTGACATAATACAGGCCAAAAATAATAATTTTAATAAAGTTATAATAAAACTTCTAAAATAATTAAACATTTTACATCATGTACATGTATTGCAAGTAATGCTTGACAGTGACATCAATGTAGTTATCAGAGGTAACACTCAAGGTAACCAAGGTGCTTGTTTTTTCACACATATGCAGACTTATACCTTGATTGTTTGTTTCATTATCTTTTTAAATTTCATGATATGATCAAAATGGATCCCGTACCATTCATTCAATCCAATACTCTTCTTCCAAAGGAACAGCCTCTTTATTCCTAAGGTGTAGGTTCTCTCTCTCTAACAGAGACTTTCTTCAGTTCAAAGCAAATTTTAATCCTTAGAGGGAGGGCTTACCCAAGAGAGAATGGAATGTCTGGAAATGCATGGGAATGAACATTTTAACTAAAATTTATCACCAAAAGAGAAAGAATTGCATCCATAGTTCTGATGATGATGATATTAAAAAAACAAAAAAATAAAACACATACACCATGGCATATTCTTGCATATAAAACTTAGTAACCGACTGGGAATGAAATACAGAGAAAGAGAATGAGAAGAGCATTGCATTGAAAATCTGACATATGACCTTGAAAAGCCTCAGTTTCATGTTGGTGAGTGACAGTAACAAGTTAAGAGTCGTGTTAGCAACATACTTCGGACTTTATGTTTGATTAGACACTGAAGTCCATCATTGCACAGTAACTTAAAAATAAGGGGGAAAATATGCCATAATCATCAGATAACCAAAGAATGCTACGTAAACCTGACTAGCACTTATTTGACTTTAAAAATGCCCACGGAATATGAAAACCTCAAGTGAAAAGACCCACACTTGGCTTCCATGGAATTTTGGGGATGCATGCCATCCTTGAAGGGTCAATAAGTTTTTATGCTCCTGCTCATTGAGACTTTTTATTAGTTCATAGTTTACTATAAAAGGTTTTTTGTTTATTCTTTTATTCATTCAGACACGATTGTATTTAATGTTAGTAACCTACAGGTAAAAACAACAAACATAAAAGAGAGAGTAATGTTTTTACAATAAATAACGTAATAGATCAGAAAGTACATAATTCAAAATGGAAGAAAGCATGTTTAAGATTGTAGGGTCAATACAAAACATAAATTGACTCAATTAAATATTTCTTCATTTCTATAAGATAAATATAGTCAAGAATAATTCTGGTAATGTTTACTATTTAGGTAGCATTGTTTCATCAATATAGTGATTACAATCATAATAAAACTTGTGTTACTACGCACTGCAAGACTGACACTTCGAACACAGCATTTTATGCTAATGGCATAAAAATCTAAAGTTTTGTTTCATTAACCAACACATAAGTTACTGCAATTACCACATGGAGCCCTGTAAACTGTTAGAATTGCAGATGGGACTATATATCACCAAAATTTTATTACATATATGTATTCAATTATCATAATTGTTATTATTCTCATTATTATTGTTATTCTTATTATTATCATTATTATTATTACAGTATTATTATTATTATTATTATTATTGTTATTGCTCTAATTTATTTTCTTCTCATTATTATCATTATTATATAACATCCAAAAAGAACTTACTCGAAGTCACAGGTAGGATATAAAAACAAATTAAATATATAGTACAGTATATCAATATAAATTACAAAAGAACAAAAAAGAAAAATATATACATAACAATGTAGGAGAGTTAATATTAAAAATATTTATTTATCAAACTTACAATACATATATATACCTACTTTGAATTTTACGTGTGTTTATAATCCACGAAATTGGAGTAACGCTCCTAATAAATAAGTAAAAAAAAAATACGAAATACACGAATAATGCCCATGCAAAAAAATTCGGAATTTTTTTTTCATTTTAGTAAATAATCGACCGCCTCGAAGGCACTTTTCTGCCATGCTCCTCCTCTTCTACCACTTAATGCAATTGGATATTATGAAGATAATGGAAAAAAGCATTAAGAACAAACAGCTAACAAACTTGCCACATAATATCGTCAGGGAAATAGCGTGCGAGGGTGCATCAGCTGATACGGAGGCGGCAAAATGTTTGTAGATAGAGGTTCGTTCTCCTACATCCTCCTCCTCTTCTACCGCTTAGTGCGATGGGATATTATGATGAGAATGGAAAAAAAAGCATTAAGAACAAACAGCAAACAAACTTGCCATATAATATCGTCAGGGAAATTGCGTGCAAGAGCAAAAACATTTGCGGATAGAGGTTCGTTCTCCCATATCCTCGTGCTAACCGCCACCATGCACGCCCAAGTGAATGCCTGTTGCCCACCGCATAATAGAGTGCATTAATTTGTTTATTGTACAGTAAATCTGTATATCTTTTATACTGTACACTATTTGAATATTAATATAAATAACTACAGGTCTTTCTGCTCTATGTACTTATAAAATATGCTTTACTTATATCTTTGGTATAATGTGTCTCTGTACCACTGTGAAACGTATCTATGCCCATTATCATTGTTTCTTTTGGCAAATGACTCGCTACATTATGCTAATAATACAATACACGGCACTTCTGAGAACCTATCTCTGCGTTATTACAAGAACTAGGTATATATATATATATATATATATATATATATATATATATATATATATATATATATATATATATATATATATATATATATATATATATATATATATATAGTGATCTCTCATTTATCCTGGGGGTTTGGTTCTGGGACCATCCGCGATAGGTGAAAATCCGCGAAGTAGCAGCACCATATTTATTATAGATATTTTATATTTATTTTTACCTTTACTGTATAAACCCTCCCTGCACTGTTAACAACTCACCCTTTACTTTATAAATAACAGCACGCAAGCGTAAATTTATATGAAAGTCATAGGTAAGCTTACCGTGAATGACGTGATGATGACGTTTACATACTGCACAGCCAATGACCGCTTTACGGCTGCCTTTTACGAGAGAAGAACAGGGTAATGGGGAGTTGCTGTCGCTGTTTCTTCTTTTGTGCGAAGATCGTCTTGTAAGGAGTCATTGCATCGTCGATAATATTGCAGAAGTGCACCGAACGAACCATATCATCGTCCCACTCCTGCGAGTTGTAGGAGTTCTTTGGCCATGTTATACATGGCTGTGAGCCGTTCGAGTGCAAGGCCAGGTTCTTCAACTTCATCATGCTCTTGCTGCTGTTGTCGTTCTTTCTCTTCTTTGCTTGCTGATTTTGTCATTTCCTCCAAGTTTTCATCAGTCAACGGCTGTGAGTGGCAGTCGATCAGTTCACTGACATCTTTGTGAGTCATATCTTTAAAGCCTTCTCCTCCTGGCAATGCAGCCAACTTCACAGCTTTCGCAACTGCCGAGTTATGCACTTCATCAGGGGCAAAGCCCTTGTAGTCGTAAATGACTTCGGGCCACAAATTCTTCCAGCTGGCATTGATTGTGTGTGGCTTCTACTCTTTGAATGCATTCTGAATATTTTGAAGGCATGTAGCAATCGTGTAGTTACGCCAGTATGCCTTCAGTGCGAATTCTTTGTCCGCATCCATGAAGTCAACCAGGTTCGCCATGGCATTTCGTGTGTAGAGGGCCTTGAATGCACGAATAACGCCTTGATCCATATTCTGAATCAGTGATGTTGTATTCGGTGGCAGGAACTCTTACCTGAACACCGTCATAATGGAGATAAGTTGCGTGGCCACCAGCATTATCCATCAAAAGAAGGACTTTAAATTCAAGGCCCTTCTCTGCAAGATAATCTTTGACCTGAGGGATAAAGCATTGGTAAAACCAGTCCGATGTGAGGCTTTTCATGATCCAGGCCTTAGGGTTATGCATCCAATACACTGGCAGCAGATTCTTGTTTTTATTCTTCAAAGACCTAGGGTTCTTTGACTTGTAGATAAGCCCAGGCTTTAACATAAAGCCCGCAGTATTCCTGCACATGACGAAGGTAATGCGGTCTTTATCCGCTTTAAATCCAGGGGCTTTAGCCACTTCCTTGAAAAGAAAAGTGAGAGATGGCATTATCTTCCAAAATAACCCAGTCTCATCCATGTTTAACACTTGCTCAAGAGCATAACTGCCGTCCACGATAATTTTCTTGAAGTCGTTGGTCACATAATCTTTAGCTGCAGCTGTATCAGCAGAGGCAGCTTCGCCATGCACCAAAACACTCTTTTGACCAAAGCGTTTTTGAAATTTGGCGAACCATCCCTTGCTAGCAACTAACGATGGTTTCCTTGGTGGAGAATCGCTGGACGGTCCTGGCTGTAGGTCTTCCATTTCTTCTTTCTCCTCCTCCTCCTCACGGTTGCCACTGTTGTCGTCGGGTTTGTTTGCAGCAAATGTCTCATATAGCTTCTTCGCTTTTGTTTGTATGATTCTGGTGTCTAAGCTGATGTTCTTCTTCCTGTAATCAGCAATCCACAGGGCGAAAAGCAGTTCCATTCGCACTATTATCTTATTGCGGGGTGTTACAACACTCTTCACTGTTTTGTTAAAAGTAAGAGTCGCTGTTTTCCTGATATTCGCCTCGTCCTTCTTGATGTAGCGAACAGCAGATTCGTTGATCCGAAATGGCATATCTAACAGTTTTACCTTATCTGCTATGGTCATCTTCCTATGCTTGGCCGGCATTGCAGGGGTTGAAATACACACGCAAAAGTTTCACAAAAAACACAAGCACAACGTATTAAGAGGCACAACGCGAACAGCGCACGTGAGTACCTGAATGGGTGAGGCGAGACAAAAGAAGTTGCTGGGAGAATCAAGCTTCAATCAAAAAGCCAATCACACCCCACGATACAGAACACACTTCTGTGATTTGTCATCTCCCATCCATCAGCCCACAGCATCCCGTGTACTATCTCACACAGGTGCGACCCTTTGCGTTTTCCAAGACACCGATAACGGTATCGTATTTTTTATGGTGCAATACTCTGAGTTACATGTTTAAATTTATGTTTTTTTACTATTATTTACTGTTTTATTATTCTTAGGCTAGGAAATGCTTTTTTTTTATCAATAAATTAATGAAAATACTGTACTGGAAATTTTAATACACATGGTTCCTTTTCTCCGCATTATTTTTAACTGCGAAATTGCAAGAACGCCCCAAAAAAATAAAAGTAAAAAAAAATACAAAATTCGCAAATAATGCCCATGCAAAAAAAATTAGAATTTCTTTTTTTTATTTTAGTAAAATATCGACTGCCTCGAAGGCACTTTTCCGCCATCCTCCTCCTCTTCTGCCGCTTAATGCGATCAGATATTATGAAGAAAATGGAAAAAAAGCATTAAGAACAAACAGCAAACAAATTTTCAATATAATATCGTCAGGGAAATAGCGTGCAAGGGTGCATCAGCTGATACAAAAGAAGCAAAACGTTTGCCGATAGAGGTTCGTTCTCCCGCATCCTCCTCCTCTTCTACCACTTAATGCGATTGAATATTATAAGAAAATTTAAAAAAAGCATTAAGAACAAACAGCAAACAAATTTTCAATATAATATCCTCAAGGAAATAGCATGTGAGGGTGCATCAGCTGATACAGAAGTGTGAAAAAACGTTTGCCGATAAAGGTTCATTCTCCCGCATCCTCCTCCTCTTCTACCATTTAATGCAATCGGATGTTATGAATAATGGAAAAAATGCATTAAAAACAACCAGCAAACATACTTTTGATATAATATCATCAGGGAAATAGCGTGCGAGGGTGCATCAGCTGATACGGAAGTGTGACAAAACGTTTGCATCCTCGTCCTCACCACCACCATCAGTGTAGCCAGAATAGATGAATGAGAGAAATGATAAATATAAACAATATACATGTAAGCTGGTAAGTTATTTCAAGTATCTTAAAGATGAAGTATATTTTTATTTAAATTACAGTACTACCATCTTGTAATTAATATGTATCTTAAAATGTACCATACATTTGAAAATATAAACATTTGCTTTATCTGGCAACACTGGCACCATGCACGTCCCAGTGTAAGCCTGTTGCCAACCGCATAATAGAGTGCATTAAATTCTTTACTGTACAGTAAATCTGTATATCTTTTATACTGTACACTATTTGCATGTTAATATAAATAACTACAGGTCTTTCTGCTTTGTTATGTATTTGTAAAATATGTTTTACTTATCTTATATTTTTGGAATAGTGTGTCTATGGACAGTTGTGGAACAAGCTATGCCTTTTATCATTGTTTCCTATGGAAAATAACTTGTATTTTCACGCGATTTTCCATTTACCAGTCACTTCTCAGAACCTATCTCCGCGTTATTCTGAAAACTAGGTGTATGTACTATCTCACGTAGGTGCGACTCTTTGCGTTTTCCAAGACGCCAATACCAGTATCATATTTTGTATGGTGCAATACTGTGAGTTACATGTATAAATTTAAGTTTTTTACTATTTTTTACGGTTTTATTATTCTTAGGCTAGGATATACTTTTTTTTATCAATAAAATAATGAAAATACTATAAATTTTAATACTTCCACATATCGTGGACTCTCACACATACCCAGAAAATCTGCGATATAAAATACACATGCTAGCCATAAAAATCCACGATGCACTGAATTCGAGGAAGGAGATTAAATGTGATTAAATAGATTCCTTATCAAACACTTTTTTCACTGTATGTGACTGCTTGCAATGTGATGTTTTAGCCGAAAGTTACGAGTGGTTTTATAATTACAATAGGGACACTTAAATGGCTTCTCTCCAGTGTGAGTTCTCAAGTGGTTCCTCAAAGTGGTCTTATGTGAAAAGGCCTTTGGGCAATACATACAGAAGTAAGGTCGATATCCTGTGTGGGTGAAGATGTGGTGTTTTAAATGTTCAGTATTCTTCGTCGAGTAGCTACAATAGGGACACCCATGAACTTTACAGCCTTCACAATCTTGTCCTCTTCCCAAGTTATGTTGTTGCAAAGCAGTGTTCTCCAGCTCCACCTGCGAGCAAAGCGGACCAAGGGTGAGCTATCTGACAAACAAATAACCTACTGTAAATGGGAAGTATATTCTGTGATAAGCTAAAAAAACTCAGACGCAATTTGTCATTTTTGGTTTTTAGCAGCCAAACAGAATGGACTTTACACTGTAGGCAGAATATTATGAGAGTAATGCTAATGAAATGTAATAAATTATATTCATGTACAGCTTCACTTCTTAAATAATTGTTGAAAATATTTAGAAACAAGATTAAATATGATAACATCAAAATTGAAACAGCACTGCAAATACTGAATGAAAATCAGTAAATGCTGAAAAATATATAAATTTTATTGGAATTTTTTTGTTTCACCTCACAAAAATATGTTAAGTGTGTGATGCATATAGGCTTCTTTCCACTGATCTTGAAAAGATATTTTCAAAGTTTATTTTGATGTATTAACAAAGATGAGTCTACAATGAGTCCTAAATATGAACTCTATACCAGAAATACCCTTCCATCACAATTGGGAAATGATAAGACAAGATACTAATATTAATCCTAGTCACAGTAGTTCGTCTGATACCGTACAGAATCAACAAGCTATTTCTTAGTTTGATTTATCTTCTGAAGCAGGTGATATAGAGCTTTTACATAATAACCATGACCAATCATGCTAGTTCCACTTAATAACATATTTAAAAGAAAATTTGACTTTTGATTGGTTAGCGGCTAGCCCATAAACATATACTGTATATAGCACAAGTGGATCCCATACATACATCATTCCAGGTTAACTTGTAAAATTCGTGAGAAAATATCTATCTCATAGCAATTTTAGTACAAAGAAAGAAAGTAAATAATTACAGGTGACAGTCAAGCAATTACTACTTCTCAGTCAGCTGGGAATTCGCATTATTACACGGGTATGTTTTTGAGAGTACCACAGAGGGTGCCACAGAGGGTGTATCGTCAACCAAAGTTGTCGATGACTCACAACCTCAATTTGTTCCGATCAACCAAATTGGTCATAGGATACTTAATTATGTATATGCAAATATTACTATTTGCATCTATAGTATTGTATACTGTACAATAACAGTATACTGTTTGGAGTATATTTAACCTTACAGCACTATTTTTTTAGTTCAATATTGTAATAACCTATTATTATTTGTTATAAAAAAAAATCTTACATCCTGTAAATGCAATGGCTGGTCGTGCATGGCTGAGTCACTGATGTTGTTATCAGAGGAGGAGCTTGGGATATCCCAAGGCGTTGCTAGTTTGGAGAGGCTGCAAAGGCTAAAAAACTTTAACAAAGAAGGCTCACTCCTCCACTTGACTGTTCTACCCTAACATGAAAATTGCCACACAGTCAATAGGTCTAACAACTGATATTTCATAATGTAACCCAGCTGTTATGGGAAGCATGGATGAATGAAACGGTTTAATAAAACACAAAAGTATCAAGTGAAATGAAAATTAAAGAACTTTTAAAGTCATAAAAAACTCCTCAAAATAACACTCTCTCTTCTGTTCTTTCCTTACTTCTCATTAATAGCGAAGTGAACTGCACTTGCATTTATAAAATACCACTTACATGTTATAGTGACTGATATTTGCAAGTCAATTTAAAAAGTACTGGATTTTACAGTGATTGAAACATACACCTAATCTAATCAATCCTAGCCTCAATTCCAGATTAAGTAAGGATAGGTCAGGTTATGTACATGTTACAGTCAATGTGTTAAATCAGGCACTTTACACATTGATAGAAAATTTTAAATAATTTACAACTGATTAATTTTGGAATTGTAATATATACTTAAAAATCAAATAACGTTAATTACAAAATTTTCCTGAAATTTTGTTTCCAGTATCAAAACTGAGAAAAGTCAAAGAATAATATTGCCTGGAATTACATTCATGTCTGGTAAGTACTAGGCTTCAGGTAATGAACTCTACAATAACATACCAATACTGAGCATTGGTCTGTGATCTCTATACTATGACTAGTCTACTGGAGAAAACACCAGATGTTTTTATTACTAGCTAATTCCATATTCAAACATGAAGCTTAGGATGCTTGTATATATTTTTGTTCTATTAATAATAAAATCTGTATCCAAACGAAAGCCTAGAATGCCTCTATTTACTACTACTCTGCCCTAGCTCTCATATACTCTTGACGTTCCTTTCACGATGTCTAAGGCTATGATTAAAATTCACATATATCTGCATCTAAATTATTTACTTTTATTCAGTTATCATATCCCATTGAAGCTCTAATGTATATTTCTCTCTCTTCATGAAGTTATTATTCATTTGTCTGCCATAGCTAATGTAACTCTTTTACCATGCTTAAACACTTTATCAATATCATAATTAGATTTCCAATAGAAAAAATTGAGTTCTCTCTTCAAAAGTCCTCTTCACTTACAAAATGATAATAAGGGATTTTGGACAATATCGATGAGCTATCTAAATATTAAATCATAATCTTATAACTTCACAATCTCTATCAAGTTTTGTAATGATTATATAAGAAACTAAAAAAAAAATTATCCCTAGCCTAAAAGGATTAAATTGTTGCAAGAAAAATGATAGAATCAATCAAACGCCACAAAAATATTAAGTGCTGTATGTTTATTCTTCAGCATAGCATAGAACAAATATAGCAGTATCAATCATCATGCTTGTAAAAGCATATTTCAGTATGACTGGAAATAAGTACTGTACTACAATTTTCCACTCTAAAATCCCATTAGAGTTTTGACTCTACAGGTACAGTACGATGAGACATCATATTCCATGTCATGTAAAGTTAAGGGTACAACTATACTTCAAGCATTCTAGCATCTAATTCCCAACTGTATATTTCAATAAGTGAAACATGTCTGTAAAATTCAATGTTTTCATTCCATCAATAATCTAATAAAATTTCAGATAAAGAATTAGTTATAATTTGGATCTTGAGATAACTCAACTGACAACGGCAATGTAAAAGAATGTCTTTTATCAATATGGACTTTTAGAGTGGATTTTCTTCTGCTGTTATATGGACAATGAGGACATTTGTATGGGAACAACGTTGAATGTATTTTTGTGTGGTTATGGAAGGTTTTTCTGCTCTTAAATCTTGAACCACAATCTTTACATTGGTAAGGTTCATTTCCCGTGTGCCTATTCATGTGATCAGACAGGTCAGCTTTGTAATTTGTGTGATAATGACAATATGAACAAGAATAACGTCCATCAGAAATTCCAAGAGGTTTTCCTTCTACTCTAAAGCCTCCTGGAATGATCTCTTGATCAGAATGTCCCAACTCCACCTGTGGGAGGGAAAGACGTTGTTAAAACACATTGCCACATAAGCAATCACACGTAATGAACATTAGATGTCCAATCTCACGATTACAGCATTTCCTATCCAGATTCTTTTTCAGCTAACTCCACAGTTAAAAAGAATGGGAGCTAATATTCTACTTAATAAATAATTACAGTAATATCTCAAATCATTTTGACTTTTATATATTTCGATATTACAGTGGTTTTTGTTAATAATAAGGAAATATAAAATTCTAATAACATCAGTTAATAGTTTTTTACCATGTAAAAACCATATCTAATGACCTTAAAAAACCATTTTCAAGTGCCAAAACACAAGCCTGTCTGCTTTACATCTCTTTAACTGCAAATGAACACAACAACTTGAGGGATTCTATATATGGAAGTCTATTAATCGTAGGGTAGCTTTAAGAATGGAGATATGCAAAAGTAAATTTCAGTAAATATATGTAAAAAAATCACAAAGCAGATATACTCACAACCCTCACTAAATGTCCATGCTCCCAACAGTGGGATATATTTTCCATATTACGCTAATACTTCCAACCTGTTCTCTTTCAATATTTCTTCTTATCTCTATGCTAATACTTCCAACCTGTTCTATTTCAATATTTCTTCTTATCTCTTATTCTAAAATAAGGTGACTTGCAGATTATGGTGACCTTTTAACAGAGTGAAATATAAGTAGCAATACTATCTATATTCCCCATTCAGTACTTTTTTACCTCAGTTCAATTTACGAACAATTCTACTTAAAAACAGGCTTCTGAAACCTAACTCGCTTGTGAGTAGGGGAGTATATATATATATATATATATATATATATATATATATATATATATATATATATATATATATATATATATATATATATATATATATATATATATATATATATATATATATATATAATATACACACACACCTTGTTCCTTTTATGCGCGATTTTTTTATCCGCAAAATTGCAATAACGCCCCCAAAAAATAATAGTAAAAAATTCGAATTTCGCGAAGAGGATTGCGTTAAGAAAAGATCATCATCATTATATACTGTATATACACCCACCCTACCTCTGTCATATGTCTATGTAATCTACATTTGAAGGTGTCTAAGGTATTGGCATTTGTAATCCTACTAGGAATACTCTACGGTATTACCAAGCCAATTTTCACCAATTTCCCTTCTGAACCTAAATTTATCAAGCTTAAATTACCAGTTCTGGTTTGATCATGAAATTTTAAAACTTTATTAATATCACAATTGTTAATCCCTTTAAACATTTACACACCTCAATCATATCCCCCCTAACTCTGCGCCTCTCTAGAGAATGTAGATTAAGTTGTCTTAATCTGTCATATGGTAATTTAGGCATTGCATAATTAATTTTTTTTTTAGTTTTTTAGTCTTGCTTTGGTTATTTATAATTTTTATTTTATCTTTGTTTACATTTGCATATAGAGGTTCGTTCTCCTGCATCCTCCTCCTCTTCTACCGCATAAGTTACTTGCTCACGGCCACCAGGCATGTCCCAGTGTACTGTATGATTGTTGTCCACTGCATAACAGAGTACATTACAGTAATGTATGTTAATTTCTAGCTGTAAAGTGAATATGCATATCTTTTGTATACTCTTAAAAATAGATACAGGGCTTTCTGCTTTGCTATGTGGTAATAAAAATGTTTTTTACTTAACTTATATCTTTGGCATGGTGTATCTATGTAAGGTTTGGAACGTATCTATGCCCTTTATCATTGTTTCCTATGGAAAATGACTCGTTTTTTCACGCGATTTTCCATTTACCCGACACTTCTGAGAACCTATCTAGGCGTTATTCTGAGAACTAGGTATATATATATATATATATATATATATATATATATATATATATATATATATATATATATATATATATATATATATATATATATATATATATATATATATATATATATACAGTAATCTCTCGCTATATCCTTGTGCACCTTCTGCGGATTCAGTGCATCGCGGATTTTTATGGCGAGCATATGTATTTTATATCGCAAATTTTCTGGGTATATCGCGGGAAACCACGATATGAGGAAATAATAAAATTTCCAGTACTTTCACTATTTTATTGATAAAAAAAAGTATTTCCTAGCCTAAGAATAATAAAACAGTAAAAAATAGTAAAAAACATAAATTTAAACATGTAACTCAGATTATTGCACTATATAAAATACGATACCGGTATCTGCGCCTTAGAAAACACAGAGGGTTGCACATACAGGATGCTATTGGCTGATGGGTGGGAGACGACAAATCACAGAATTGTGTTCTGTATCGTGGGGTCTGATTGGCTTTTTGATTTAAGCTTGATTCTTCCAGCATCTTCCATTGTCTCGCCTCACCCACTCAGTTACTCACGTGCGCGCTGTTCGCGTTGTGCCTCTTAATAAGTTGTGATTGTGTATCTTGTGAGACTTTTGTATTTCAACCCCTGCAATGCCACCCAAGTGTCCTTCAGCTTCTAAGGCTTCTGGTAGTGAGCCTAAGCGGCAAAGGAAGATGTTGACCATAGCAGATAAGGTAAAACTGTTAGATATGCTGAAGGAAGGAAGAAGTTTCTTAGCTGTCGGCGGCCATTTCGGCATCAACGAATCTACTGTTCGCTACATCAAGAAAGACGAGGCGAATATCAGGAAGACAGCGACTTACTTTTAACAAAACAGTGAAGAGGGTTGTAACACCACACAATAAGATAAAGCGGATGGAATCTGCTTTGGCCCTGTGGATTGCTGATTACAGGAAGATCATCAGCTTAGACACCAGCATCATACAAACAAAGGCGAAGAAGCTGTATGAGACATTCGCTGCAAACGAACCCGACGACGACAGTGACAACTGTGAGGAGGAGAAAGAAGAAATGGAAGACCCACAACCAGGACCGTTCAGCGATTCTCCACCGAGGAAACCATCGTTTGTTGCTAGCAAGGGATGGTTCACCAAATTTCAAAAACGCTTTGGCCTAAAGAGCGTTTTGGTGCATGGCAAAGCTGCTTCTGCAGATACAGCTGCAGATGAAGATTATGTGAACAACGACTTCAAGAAAATTATCAAGGATGGCGGTTATGCTCCTAAGAAAGTGTTCAATATGGATGAGACTGGGTTATTCTGGAAGAGAATGAGGTCTCGCACTTTTCTATTCAAGGAAGAAGCTAAAGCCCCTGGATTTAAAGAGCACAAAGACTGTGTTACGCTCGTCATGTGTGGGTTTTATGTTAAAGCCAGGGCTTATCTACAAGTCAAAGAACCCTAGGGCTTTGAAGAATAAAAACAAGAATCAACTGCCAGTGTATTGGATGCATAACCCTAAGGCCTGGATCACGAAAAGCCTCACATCGGACAGGTTTTACCAATGCTTTATCCCTCTGGTCAGAGTTTATCTTGCAGAGAAGGGCCTTGAATTTAAAGTCCTTCTGTTGATGGATAATGCTGGTGGCCATGCAACTGATCTCCATTATGATGGTGTTCAGGTAGAGTTCCTGCCACCGAATACCACATCACTGATTCAGCCTATGGATCAAGGCGTTATTCGTGCGTTCAAGGCCCTCTACACACGAAATGTCCTGGTGATGTTGGTTGACTCCATGGATGCAGACAAAAAATTCGAACTGAAGGCATACTGGCGTAACTACACGATTGCTACATGCCTTCAAAATATTTAGAATGCATTCAAAGAGTAGAAGCCGAGAACAATCAATGCCAGCTGGAAGAAATTGTGGCTCGAAGTCACCTACGACTACGAGGGATTCACTCCTGACAAAGTGCATAACTCGGCAGTTAAGAAAGCTGTGAAGTTGGCTGCATTGCAAGGAGGAGAAGGCTTTAAAGATATGACTCACAAAGACGTCAATGAACTGATCGACTGCCACTCGCAGCCGTTGACTGATGAAGACTTAAAGGAAATGACAAAATCAGCGAACGAAGAAGAGGAAGAACAACAACAGCAAGTGCACGATGAAGTCAAAGAACCTGGCCTTACACTCGAACGGCTCACAGCCATGTATAACTTGGTCAAAGAACTCCAAGAACTGTCGCAGGAGTGGGACGATGATATGGTTCGTTCGGTGCACTTCTGCAATATTATCGACGATGCCATGACTCCTTACAAGACCGTCTTCGCACAAAAGAAGAAACAGCCACAGCAACTCCCCATTACCATGTTCTTCTCTCGCAAAAACCAGCCATAAAGCTGTCATTGGCTGTGCAGTATGTAAATCTCATCATCACATCATTCACGGTAGTATACCCGGGAACTTTGGGGTCCTGAGCCTCAACCTTTGACAAAAATTCCTCTGCCAGGGCAAACTTTTTTTTTAATTCCTTGGTTGTAAATCTCGTGGGCTCTGGGCTTGGCAGTTCTTCCTCCTCTTCAATCATAAGGTTCTCCAGTTGAATGAGGTCCTCAGTAGGTAACTCCTTGCAATGAGATTCCAGGAGCTCTTTTACATCATCAGCCTCCTCCTCCAACTCGAGCTCTTTAATCATGACAACTACATTCTTGGTTACAGCCTCAACTGTCTCCTCAAAACATTGGAAATCATTCACAAAATAGGGACATACTTTTTTCTACACACAATTCAAGTTCATTTGCAGCACTTCCTCCCAAACATCAGCAATATTCTTCACAGCATGAAGAATATTTCAAAAATTTCAGCGGTCCTAGAGAGTCAAGTTCTTGTTCTTTTCAGTTGCCCTGAGACCCATAGCGATTGTCCTTCGGAGGTAGTAGGCTTTAAAAGAGGTAATAACCCCCTGATCTATTGGCTATAACAGGAAGTGGTAAGGTAAACCACATTTACATTAGGATGAAATTCATCCAAATGGGCAGGGTGACCAGGGACACTGTCCTGGATTAGCAAAACCTTAAAGGGCAGATCCTTGGTTGCTGAGCCTGTCCTCAACTATTTGAAGGGTTATCCAAGCCTTCTTGTTTGACTTTATGGCCTGGTGCTGTCTTGTCCTCCTTGGCAATGTACATACGACTAAGTATACGCTTCCAGAATAAGCCAGTCTCATCTACATTGAATATCCTGTTTGGCACAGTAACCCCCTTCCCTTATCATCTCAGCCAAAGCAATAGGAAACATTATTGCTGCTTCCTCATCACCACTAGCAGCTTAACCTTGCATTCTTATATTATAGAAATTAGCACGAGCCTTAAAACGATTGATCCAACCTCTACTAGCCACAAACTCTTCACTTGCACTCCCTTCCTTCTTTTCTCCTTACAAGGCTTCAAACAATATTTTAGCTTTTTCCTTTATTAGCATAAGGCTTCTTGGGATACACCGTCAATTTTGGTCTTCAAGCCAGAGCACTAATAATCACTCCATCTCGATCATAAGGCAGCCACGTTGCCTAGTGATCACAGTAAACATCATAGGAGTCGAACCTTTCACATGGTCACGGATATGATCTTAGTCTTTGATGATCGTGGCCACGGTTGTACGAGCTAATACGAAATTGTGGCCAATGTTCGTAGAAGATTCTCCCTTTTCAGCACAGTTTACTACTTCAATTTTAATTTCCATGGTGATGGTTTTTATTTTCTAAGTGGCACTGCCATAGAACTATCACTAATAAGCTTGGGAGGCATAGTAATATCAGTAACGAGAGAACACAATGAGAGAGCAGATAATACACAAGGCACAATGTGGCTTTTTTGACAAAACTAAACTGAGCGGTAGTTCTTCTACCTCTTTAAATGCCGTGTGGTGCCGTATTCTTACGCGACGCTCAACAAACTATTTCAAATAAAATCATATTTACGGCTATCTGTTTTGAGACTGTAACCAAGAACAAAGTTGTTATCATTAAAGAGCTCGAGTTGGCGGTGGAGGCTGATGATGTAAAAGAGCTCCTGGAATCTCATGGCGAGGAATTATCTACTGATGACCTCATTCAACTGGAGAAGCATATGAATGAAAAGGATGAACTACCAAGCCCAGAGCCCACAAAATTTACAACCAAGGAATTGGAAGAAACGTTTAGCAGGCAGAGAAATTGTTAGCAAAGCTCGAAGCTTAGGAACCCAGCGTTGCCAGGAACACGAAGGTCCAGAGAGGGATCAATGAGCCCTGCGATGTTACACAGAAATATATGAGGAGAAGAGGGCATCCTTCTGGACTAGCTTTGACCAATTCTTCTTGAAGGAAGAGCCCCCACCAAAGATCCTGTACTCTCTAACTCTATAGATTCACCTGCCCTGTATCTCTATCATCTGCTGTACTATGTTCTTTTGCCTCTTCAGATCACCTGCCCCAGTCTCTTCAGTACCTGCTTCTTTAGCTTCCACCTCCCATTAAGTCAGTTTCTCCCTCCCTTGCGACACCCCTTCCAATGTGCAAGCCAACTACATGTGTAAAGATAAGCAATAATGTACTGTACTGTAGTATAATTTTACTGTTGATATAATTTATGTTATACAAGTAAAGATAAGCTTTACTATTATCATTGATTATTTTCCTAGGTTTTAATTGATTTATTTTTAACATTGGTTGGGGGACTAGGTTTAAATTTAGGTCTTTTCCGACTTACGTCGAAATACGAAAAGTCAGCTGTCAAAAACAAAACCCTGACGTTAAACGAGGATCCCCTGTATATATACAGTATATGTGAATACAGACGCTCCCCTACTTAGGAACCGAGTTTTGAACATTCACAGATTTGAACAAAAACTTTCCCATTAGCTACCAATGAATTAAAATATGAAAAGTATTACAACATTATTATTATTACTGTATTAAAATTAATTAATACTGTATACTGTACTTTGTTTTAGGTAGTTGTAAAGTGTCTTTAGCCTAAGTACTGTACAGTACTGCATAGGTGAGTACTGTAAAGTACTTTTTTCTAACTAACTACAACTTACAAACAAGTCTACTTATGAACAGTAAGTAGGGGTCTCTCTCTCTCTCTCTCCTCTCTCTCTCTCTCTCTCTCTCTCATATATATATATATATATATATATATATATATATATATATATATATATATATATATATATATATAATTATTTCTCCTCAGTTTCTATTTCTTGGTCACATATGTACGCAGTGTAAAATTTCTTTTAAGCGTTGCAGGTGACTTTTGCTGCCCCCATTTTCTCAGTGACTAAGATGGTTGAGGGCACCATTTAAAAAGTACTATTAAAGTTTTATAGAATCCTCAACAGCCCCTATGTATGAGTCACACATATGTTCCTTGTAGTTTGTTATATTACAAGAATACCGTTTGCATTACAAAAGAATAGAAACCAGGAATCATGGCCTTTTTTCCCTTCTAAAAAATTTCAAGAATTTCCTGTCTCATTTCCTTTGTTCAATGTTTATATTAATCAAAACATATCCATGAAAAAAAGGAACCTGATGAAGGAAAAGCAGCATTCTTCTGAGCATCCATGTTTTGGCTGGCAACATGGGAAGTACTGGTTTCATGAAATAGAATAATGAGACCGTCCTACTGTAGAACTTGATGAGGAATGTAAACGTGAGGCTTGTTCTTTGAGACAACTCAATTCTGGGGACAGCAACGAACCCCTAATAAAGGTCCTTGACGGACTGTATAGAGATGCAAAAAAATAAACTTTTCAGCCCTCAAAGTACTTTTTATGAAAATTTGCCTATTCTAATAAATGTAAAAAAAAAAACCTATACTTCTTTTTACATTCAAATTCCAATAACTATAAAATATAAATATGATAATTTTGAGATTTATATGGTGACAGATAGTGGTAATCCTCATCAGTGCTTCAATAACTGCAATATACAGGATCACATATTAAAAACATTTCAGTTTCACTATATATCTTTATTTTCCTTACAGATTAAGATACTGAAAACACAAAATACTAACAATTAAATAATCAAACTATAATACTGTACAAATGACTAAACAGAGCAGTCCATATCATATGGTAAACATAAAAATTACTTCATTATATACGTATATATTCTATTTACAATATGTTATTCCCTCTGCTTCCTTTAAAAATCATATCACGATGATGTCTAACAGTATGTACTTTTAAGGAACTTCTCTGGGTACCGGCATAATCACAAAAATGACACTTAAAGGGTCTTTCTCCCGTATGCGTTCTGAGGTGATTTTTCAAGGTAGTTTTGTTGGAAAAACTCATGGGGCAAAAGGTACAAGAGTAAGGTTTGACACCCATATGTTTGTTAATGTGCTCAAGTAAATACCATTTGTGATTAGTGCCGAAGTCGCAATGTGGACAACGATGCGTCTTTCCTATATTTGCACCACCAACTGCTCCTGATGTAACACCAGCTATCATTTCTGCAGCAATCTGAAAGGAACACGAGCAGAGCGGTTTAGCTCGAGCTGGGACTCCACTCTTCTTCATATCTTTATTATTAACAATATGCTATTTTTCATTCAACATACATGATCTCATAAATCATAATACCATAGTTAACCTAACTCATTTCCAGAAAAATGGTAATAATAGCAATAAGAATAATAGCACCCAGAGGATGGGGAGAGATAATAATGTACTCTCATGAATGTTTTGCATGTCATTGATAGGGAAAGTAACCACACAAATGTAAACTTTTTACTATGATGCACTTCATTTTCAAGTAAAGTTTAGTAAATCAGTTCAATGGTATGTTTTACATTTTCATCTATAATTATTATTGTAGTTTTAATTATTATATTTAAATTTATGTTGCTATTTATTTTACAGTTTATTCGTAATACTGTATAGAAAAGTAACCACACTAAAGAAATCTTATTACGATACATATAATTTTCTCAGGTTCAGTAATCCTATTCATTGTATGTCTTACAACTCCTTAACATTTAGACGAAAAAGGCATAAAGAATAAATTGTTGATACCCTGTTACCTACTTTACTGGTTCGGCAGAATATGGTGTCTGGTGTGGAAAAAGAAAAAAATATCACAAATGAATTTTTATTACAATAAGAATCAATTATGGCTATATGCATTTGTAATTACAATAAAAGTATTAGACTAGGAATCCCAAATCTTGGAAAGGGATATGTTTTCTCAGATATAGGAATTTTCATTAAAACATATTAATACATCTGAGTAAAAATACATCAGTAAACATCATAAGTAGATAAGAAAATATGAAATAAAGATATATAAATACAAGTACAATATTGCATAACTCGCAACAAAACAGTAAAATTATTTTACCAGAAAAAAACTATATAATAGGTTACGTATTTGTAAGATCATCAAAATAATGAACTATACGCATATGTCGTCTGAGATTAGATGATGTTGTAAACTTGAGATTGCAATGTGAGCAAGGGAACGGTCTGTCTCCCGTGTGAGTGTGGATATGATCTCTCAGATGCCCTTTTGCATTGGTTGCATAGCTACAATAAGGACAGTGATGCCTCTTCAAAGGGTAGCTTGATTCCCAGGCTTTTATATCCACTACACTCATCGCCACCTGCCAGGAACGAAGTAATTGATAATCAAATGTGGTGCCAGACTTGTTACCAATCTGACATACTATCTAATTTTAATAATCACTATGGTTGGCAATATATACAGTTTGCAATTATGTTCCAAGTAGGCCATTTCAAGAAGTACCCTTCATAGTATTTGCTAGTGTGACACATACATCTTTTATATATATATTGGATACACAGATACTCCAACACTAGTTACTGAAGATAGCAGTTATAATACAACATCAAACACAACCCATCGTGATACTTGTGTTGAACGAAATTAGGAAAATATTTTGTGTACACAATTTTTAACTTGTGATTGCAAGCAATGCCAAATGACAAGACATAAGTCGAACCACTAAATCAACGGAAAATGAGAGTATGAGACTATAGTGTAGGGTACACTAACAGTATATCATCTTTTTAAGCCATGCTGTATGGTCGCATTTAAGCTTTATGGTACCAATCTATTCATTCCTTATTATCATAAATCGTACTGATTTGCAATGATATTGAAAATAAAATATATAAAGCATCTTCACTCTAGAAATGTTTGTATTGGCTGGCATGGCTGTGAAATAATTGTTGTGTTACTGGGGGTAGCACTCAGGACAGCTTTTGTTTGTTTGTTTCCTTATCCAATTAAATTTCATATGAACGAAAAGCATCTTAAACCATTCTCTCTCTTTCTCTCTCATTGACTTTCTTTACTTCATAATTTACTTTTATAGATTTTTGTTATTCTTTTCTTTATTTAGTCATGATTTATAATTATACTTACATTAATTCAATTGTTTCTAATTTTCAAAGTTTACTTTCAAAAACTGCAAATCAGAGAGGATGCAAAAAATAAAAAAATAAACTTCTTGGTGTGAATCTTTAATATCTTAAGTGCAGAATATAGCGTGGATGGTGGTTCTGAAATCAAATCACAGTGAATATCTACTAACAGCACTGGTAAAAATTATACATTCATTGTGAAAGATGTAAGAACTTTATAATCAAGAAGGAAATATCACAGCTATATTTTCCACTTTACTTACATCTTTTATTAATAAACAATTTACTAAGCTACTCCTTAACTGAAAGCATATAATTAACTAGTAAATTCTTTTACAAAACCAACAACGTCATCATGATTTTGTATCTACACAGAAAAAATTTCCTTGAATGATTTCAAGGGAAAAAATTTTAAATTTCAAACATCCTTTTATAAAACATTTACTGTATATGTAGTGCGACATAATCTAAGGTCAAAACAAAATTATAGCTGCTCTCTTTATTCACAATTCAAAGTACAGTACACATAAATGAGAAGCTGATGTTTCACTTTCAAATTCTTTTATTTAGGTATGGAGTTCACAACTGCCCTGTAGTCTAAGAATTTCTATATACAGCTATTTCAGGCATCAGTGAAATATACAATTGACAATACCCGGAATTTTTGTTAATTTTTTATGTTGCTAGCTGCAAAAAAAAAAAATTCTTCACCAACATGTCTTTGTTCATAATTACTTGCTACAGTCTCTCTGTGGCTTTACAACCACAAAAATTACGGTTTCAGAATTATACTCAAAGTATATAACTGACAAGCAAAATAAAGACTTCTTGTAAATGATATTTGTGTAGTAACTTGCAAAAGTAGGAGACAATTGAAGGTATAAACCAAAAACAATACCTTCTGGAGGAGGAATAAAACCGAATTTATATACAGATAATAATTACATTACGTATATGAAATTATGCTATAGTAGTCACCATGGCTCAAGCGGTAGCGCCTATGACTTTGGAGCGTCAGGTCGAGGGTTAGCGCCCCGTCTTGGTCTGAGGTTAGCAAGGCCATGCATTGAGGGTAAAAATTACATCTGCCAAAACAAGTCCTTCGCAAGAAGGCAACCATCCTTGCCCTTGGTAGAAAAGGGAGTCCATGACGTAAAACAGGAACAATATAAAATTATGCTGTAAATTGTATATCACATTTTTTCCTTAAAGTAAGAGTATAATTTTACGCTGTAAAATCAACTGCATGAATTCAGGAGCAACATTCATCACCCTTGAGTAATTTTTATGATTGTAAATACAATTAATTAAACTATTATAGTTTTTCTGTCATACTTCCTAAACAAAATTTCGAGAAAATATAAAATAAAAAATATACTTGAAACATATATTTTAAAGAAAAATGCGTTCAGTTACAAAGAAAACTTCCCATAATTTGTAATGATGCATATAGCTTCCTACACATGTTACCTATTTCAGTCCGTCTGTTACACATGAACAATTTGACATGAACATGTATAAATACATATTTGCATTAACTCAAAAATGTACAATCAAGTGAACACAAATATTTACATCTTTTAGCATAGCCCTATCTCAAATATATATACAGTATATAATATAAAAAAAAATCCCAAATAAGTTATTACTCAAGGCAGCAACTGGTTTTCAAGATTAATTAAGGCTGGTTCCAGAACTATATCCACTGTCATTTATATCCCAAAACCCTAAAACAGAATAAAAATGAATAAATTATCTAAGGGAAGTAATAACATACAATATCTTGCATTCTAGAATAATTTTAATGAAATATTTGTACACTAACAAACATAATATCATGTTAGCATGTTAGCCAGTGAGATAAAATAAAAATTAAGAGTGGCATCAGATTAAGTTCCTCAAACCTATCAGCTTCTAAAATTTTGTAAAATACTTTGCAATAAAGATTTTCTAAGCATGATATTCAAAAGAATGTGACTTAAAAAAACATAATGGGGTTTGCTAATGAGGCCAAACTACGTTGAACTCTTTGCCAAATCTATGAGACAGTTCATGAGATCGTAAGTTGGATTTCTGAGATGATCTGTAAGGGCAATGGGAACAGGCAAATGGTTTTTCACCTGTGTGTGTGCGCACATGACTATCCAAGTTGGTTTTTACAGCAGAACTATATGAACAGTATGGGCACTTGTGCTTCTTCTTCACTTCCTGAGCTGCCTTCAGACCACCAGCATCTCCTTTCACCTGTGAAGATATTTCACTTTTCACATATAAATCCAACTTAGCTCATGAGCAAACCTAACATTACAACCTGAATTCTACTCACAAAAAACAAATCTCATTCTCACAAAAGAAAAAAAAAATATTTGTATGTGAAGACTCGTTATCTAAAATAAAAAAATAATAAAAGCTTCATTCTTAGCCAAAACTCCGTTCAGTCTTTTTTGTTGGAAATGAAACTGAGCAAGGGTATTCAGGGGACACTACAAATTTATATAAAATAGGATATTTTTAATGGGCAATTCAGTCACCCACATTCTCTTTACCCAAGTACATAATGCAATGCCTTTATCATAGCTTAGTATTCTCGACATGCTCTAAATTTGCATTTCTGAATTAAACTACATACACAAAACTTTCACTACTTTAACAAATTTATTGAACGGTTATGATTTGACAAGTGCATCATCATATGAGCTTTTTGAGCTCCTCTATATGAACATAGTGGGCACGCAAATGGCTTCTCTCTTGTATGTGTTAAATAATGTTTCTTTAAATTTGCTTTCTGTGTAGATCTGTATGGGCAGCGAGAACAGGCGAAGGGCCTTTCCTTAGTGTGAGTGCGAATGTGACTGTCCATGTTGGTTTTATGAAATGTGGAATAAGGACAAAACGGACACTTTTGTAGATTCCTCTCTTCCTCTACAATCTTGTGGCTAGAGTTACTCAATTGCACCTGAAAACACATATTTTTTACTAACCATACATATATTAATATCATAACAGCAGTATGACTAGAAGGTAACACTACATGTATTCACCATATGAAAGCTGAATGTAATGAGTGGTTCTACTCAACAGTACTGCAGTCAAATGGCTCAAGTACCTCGATATAAATAAAAAAAATAAAAAATTAAATACAGTATATATATATATATATATATATATATATATATATATATATATATATATATATATATATATATATATATATATATATATATATATATATATATATAAATAAACAATTTTACATTACTGTACTCTATTCATAGGTTCAGGTACTTCCATATAGAGAAAAAAAAGATATATATATATATATATATATATATATATATATATATATATATATATATATATATATATATATATATATATATATATATATATATATATATATATATATATATATATATATATATATATATATATATATATATATACGTTCACACTGATGGCATATGAAGAAAAAGGTGTAAAATCAAAGTACACTATGATTCCTCTAATCACTGAAAGCACTTCAAGAATAAGTCATTTAATACACATTTTCAATACCTGGATGAAAATGTCAAATGTCCATGTGTAAGCACATGAGCAACAAGATTAGACTTCTGTGATGTTCTATGAGGACAGTGAGGACAGGCAAAGGGTTTCTCTCGCGTGTGAATGCGGTAATGTTTCTTGACATCGTAACGCTGAGCGGATCTGTAAGGGCAACGAGGGCACGCAAATGGTTTCTCCCCTGTATGAGTGCGAATGTGATTATCCAAGTTTGTTTTTATTGAAGAAGAATACGAACAGAAAGGACACATGCGCTTCTTTCTCTTGGCTTTCTGGTTATCCCCTGCCAGGCCAGTGGTAATGCACGGCTTCACCTGCGAAGATATTCTACTTAATACTCCGGTCCAGTGCAAAAGCATGCAGTATTGTAATGTACCTACAATACAGCCATGCATTAGTTTAAAATGAGTAATATTATACAAGTACTGCATTTTTAGTACCATAATATCAGTAGAGAAACTATTATGGAAGGTATAAAAATAAAAACACGATTACTCTTAAAACTCAATATAATCCTCATAAGCAATCATTTCCAATTAACAAGCAATAAAAGCACTGTTTTGTCATACGACCAACAACAAAAAGCATGGCATAAAGATACTGTAGAGCAGGCAGCAAAAAATAAATAAATAATAATAGAAAATAAATAAATAAATACAATTTAACCATGGTTGTTGCAACCAAACTATCTCAAGAAGAAATTTGAGGTCTATTTCAGGTAGCCAGAACATATGAGTTTGCGATCCTCAGCCTTTGAGCACTCTCCAAAGTTGGAATGTGAAGGATATGAAGACCAGAGTCGCACTCGTCAGCAAAAATCTTCCTCCTGAGCAATCGTTGAAGCAAAGCGTCAAAACCAAGCTGCGCCTGCTGGAACTCCACCCATTGTATTGATATGTGAAGACAGCAGTTCCATTCATGATATGGTTATAAGTTTTACATAAGTAAAAAATCTCCCAAAAAATAAAAATTAATAAATAATAAAATAAAATATATAAGTCCGTAAACTGTGCATATTTTATCTGATGCGAGAAGATTAATTTCATTTGTGGAAAGTTTAATGCTTCTACATAAAAATTAATCAAAATAACAATTGCTCCATGCTTATGGGTGTCTATGCTGTCACGCCGTTATACAGACTAGCCATCAAGAAAGAAGTGAATACGAATAGACCCACATAAGCTTTTATGAATTATTTCTCTCTGACACACACTCACGAACACATACACATCCACATTATGCATATACTTGTATGCACAAATGTTTATAAAGCAGACTTTATGAGAAGTTTTTATTTTTATTTTACAGGACTAATGTCAGTATTGCTATTCTGCATTGAACCATTATAAATTTCCTCCATTTCCTTTTCCTTGCCAAGTTGCTTCCCATGCTGGAGCTATCTGTTATATTCGTTGACAATTTTAGTTGTGGCTGTTGCTTAGCTCATGATCATAATAATAATGAAAATACATGTTTTCAAAATAAATTACAGATTTAACATATCCAATTACAATTAACAAATGTGCACTCTAATTCTTGCCAATTAATCAATATATAAAATGAAAATGGAATTCAATTTTCCTAAGTTATATCTCTACGATAGATTCTCTCCACAGATTTTCTAAACACAGAGAGGTGTTTTTCTTAGTAATTAAATTAAGCCTCTACAATTCTGAAGGCAAGAGTACAACTCGAAAGTGTACAATTCATGATACTGTGTCACATTTGTAAATATTAATTTGGAAGAGCTGTAGGAATATGGCTTTTTACAGACACGATTATAGACATTAGTAATACACAAGATTCCAATTTTGACAAAAACTTTAATGGACAGTATTATACACTTAAAGGTCTTTGAAGATAGTTTATTTGTAAAGTGAAATTATCTTGTCCTTTAAGAGATATATTAATGAGCAGAGAAATACTAATCAGCAGCAGCAAATATAATAATACGTTGACCCATTTTACCAAAGATCAAAACAGAATTGTGGGGAATAATCAAATATAATCAATTTTTATTTACATTTCCAATATTTTTTTGAAACAACTAAGAACAAAAAGAGCAACTAGTCATAAGTTCCACAACTAAACATACTCTACAAAGTGCATTTTGGTTACTGTGTACTAATCAGATATCAGCTTTGCTGGCAAATCATAAATATATTACACAAACTTGCAGAAATACATACAACTACATGTCTGTATCACTTTATAACTTATGGTAAAACATCATCGATTTTGTTATTAATTTTCATAAACCTATAACTAATCTTTCAATTTTATGTGAGACTTAAATTTGCATACTGCAGGACTTAACAAGAATAAGGTTGTGCATGGGTCAACATGTGTGTGATTAAGTTCGACTTTTGCGAAGTTCGATGGGTGCAATGAGGGCAAGTGAAGGGTTTCTCCCCAGTATGGATGCGCAGGTGTTTGAGTAAATCATGTTTTTTGTAAGTGGAATATGCGCATTTGTCACATCGATGCCTCTTCTTGATATCTTCCACCATCCTTTGTCCAGCCCTCTTTCTTGGAAACACCTGAAGAGACACTACACTTACTGATTTGAAAACAAAGTTTTACTCTTACTACTATATATACAATTACACTTACAAACCTAGATAGCTCTTTTAAATGCCATGATAAAATTCTCTACAAAGCACGCCTTGCTCTATGGGGGATATGAATTTACACAAGTTCTCTAGTCAACTGACATGCACATTTTTGTTTCTATAACACTATACATACAAGATAATTTATGCACACAATATCAAGTATTTTGGTAAAATTTAATCCAAACTAACTTTACTGCCTGTTATACAAAAGCTCTGACCTTACTGAACTCTTGACATTTATAAACAATATAATACAAGGCTCACTATTAAACCTGCACAATCATCACAGGAAACAAGAGGCCCAATATCCTGTTATTCCCACTGCGACAACATTCTTTTCTTGTGTGTAATCATATGGACATTCAAACTGGACTTGAACGAACATCGAAATGAGCATAATTCGCACGCATAAGGCTTTTCGCCATTGTGGGTACGTATGTGCCCATTCAAATTGGTCTTCCATTCTGTAGAATATGCACAGAAAGGATACTGGTGTCGCTTAGGCATGCCTTCAGGATAAAAGTGTCTTTTGCTGTGCCCTCCTGTCAACTGCTGAAATGCCTCACTTACAGTGGATCAAACTCTCAGTAAAAATTGTCAAAAACTTTACAATGCTTCCCTACGTTATTACTCCATACAGATGTACAACATAAATTAATTATAATGGTTTAATTGTGAATATATATACTTAATACCAAGCACAACTGTATCAAGTTGCTTGAAAGGTCGATGGCAGAGACACTTGCATGTAATGGCTGTGATTTGAAATTCAGACTTCAGTGTGATGTAGAGGTGAAGTTGGTTAAGGCAGTATGACTTTGTAGCTAATGAAGCAACTTGGGAGACTTTTATCAGTTGTAATGGTACAGTTGGTTAAGGCAGCATGACCTTGTAACTGGCGACACTAGTTTTAATATGCGGAAATGCTAAAATTATTTTCGTGGATATATATATATATATATATATATATATATATATATATATATATATATATATATATATATATATATATATATATATATATATATATATATATATATATATATATATATATATATATATATATATATATATATATATATATATATATATATATATATATATATATATATATATATATATATATATATATATATATATATATATATATATAGTGGAAGGAAAAGCCCATTAAATAAAACAACGAAAATATATATATATAAAGTACTTATTAATTTCGTGACCTAAGCTGGTCACCTTCTCAAAGTGACCCATGTGAGAGCAAACACACAGTCACCTGGAGGGATATGAGTGTGTGCGCATTCGTACCTCGAGGATTGTTCATGATTGTACTTTGAGAAGGTGACCAGCTTAGGTCACGAAATTAATAAGTACTTTATATATATATTTTCGTTGTTTTATTTAATGGGCTTTTCCTTCCATTTTAGACTGTATGTTAACAGTTCAGTGTTATTAATATATATATATATATATATATATATATATATATATATATATATATATATATATATATATATATATATATATATATATATATATATATATATATATATATATATATATATATATATATTATATATATTTTACTACAACATGCAGTAAAACACCTCCTTCCATACCTTGTCAATAAGGCCTATGCAATAGAGGATATTAAAGTGGTCTTTCCAAAATTCAAGTAGGGTTAAATCCGTGTCGTTGGCGAGCTGGAAACACCTGGCAAAAAGACCCTTCGTGTACAGCTTCTTAAAATTTGAAATGACTAGCTGGTCCATGGGCTAGAGGAGAGGAGTGATATTTGAAAGTAGAAATTTTACTTTTATGAAGTCGTATTCGATATCAAGGTCTTCTTTCAAACCTGGGGGATGGGCAGGAGCATTGTCCATTATCAGAAGATACTTGAGGGGCAAACCTTTTTCCTCAAGATATTTCTTGACAGCTGAAGCAAAACCTTCAGTCAAACATTCTATGAATAGGATATGTGTTACCCAAACCTTGCTATTTGACCTACACATTATTGAGCTTGAAAATGCACGGAATTTGAGTGGTAGACTAAAAGAGGCTTAATATTGCAATTAGAACTTGCATTAGCACAGTGCCTTCTCCTCTTGTGTTATGTAGGTCCTTCTAGGCATTTTTTCCAAAACAGTTCTGTTTCATCACAGTTAAGCACTTGCTGAAAGACGTAACCTTCACTTTTAATAAATTTAGCAAATTTACCACATAGGCATCCGTTTCATTTAGGTCCAAACTAGTTGCCTCTGAATGCCTTAAAACACTATGAATTCTAGTTCATCGACGAATTTTTTAAACCAGCCTCTACTTGCTTTAAATTCGTCAATTTTAGGGCCACTAGCACTTGGAGTGTTCGCTGCTATATCATTGTGTAAATGTATAGTTTTTACGCATATTATACCCTCACTATCTCCAGCAAGCTCTTTTTCATTTATAAAAACTAACAATAATAATTCCACCTCTTCTTTCATCCGAGACCAATGCTTTGTTAAAATAGTAACTCCTTTAGCCATGTCAGCCATCTTTAGGATCTCTTTATTCTTTAAAATAGTACAGATGGTTGATTTCGCCATGTTATACTGCGTGGCAAGATCAGAAGCACGAACACCGTTCTCAAGTTTAGCTATTATTTCTTTTTCCATTTCCACAGCAATACTTTACGACTTTTTAACGCCACTATCACAGTCACTTTTCATTTTCTTAGGAGCCATAATGAGGGCTAGCTTAAACTTAAAAGTACAAAAAAATCTGGAAACCTACAACAAAAGAATAAACAAACTTCACAGTGCAAGCACCAATGCAGAAATGAGAGCAAACACGCAGTCGCCTGGAAGGATATGAGTGTGTGCGCATTCGTACCTCGAGGATTGTTCATGAATCGATGCAAATTTTGTTCGAAAATTGTTTTGGTATATAGATTTGTTCATGTTTGGGGGCATTCCCTTTTAATTGCATCCTATAATGTTAAAGGAATAGGGAGGAATTTTATCTCACACATCTTCACTCGTAGATATGTAGCCTTCAGATATCAATGCAAAGTGCTTAGTTTGTCTGAAGCAAGAGTGAGTTTAATATTTACACTCTGGCTTAGGGTGCAGTTTTTTGGGGAAGAATGATATTCTGTCATCAAATTCTTCATATCCAAACTTCAGAGAGCTATTCAAAAAAAGTTGAGAAGGTAATGGTATCTCGGATCTGGCACATGGTCGTAAGCACACTTTTTTCCTTTTGTTTATGGAAATCGATATACAGTAAGTGTGAATGAATGTTTGTATACACACTGATAAGTGATGCAAAATATATATATATATATATATATATATATATATATATATATATATATATATATATATATATATATATATATATATATATATATATATATATATATATATATATATATATATATATATATATATATATCACACAGTGTTGCCTCACTTATCGCGGTAGTTCGGCTCCGGGACCCGGCGTGAACCAGGAAATACGCGAAGTAGGATCAGCCTATATGTACATAGATATTTTAATATATTTTTACGTTTATACTGTATAAACTGTCCCTGTACTGTTAACATACCACCCTTTACTTCATAGATAACAGCATGCAAGCGTAAATTTATATGAAAGTGATAGGAAAACTTACCGTGAATGTGATGATGACGTGACATACATACTCATTTACAATTATTTTTTCGTTTACCTACTGTATAAACCCTCCCTGCACTGTTAAAAAAACACCCTTAACATTATAGATAACAGCAAGCAACGTAAATTTTTATGAAAGTGATAGATAAAATTACGGTAAATGAGGTGATGACGACGTGACATACATACTCATTTACAATTATTTTTTCGTTTACGTACTGTATAAACCCTCCCTGCACTGTTAAAAAAACACCCTTAACATTATAGATAACAGCAAGCAACGTAAATTTTTATGAAAGTGATAGATAAAATTACGGTGAATGAGGTGATGATGTGACATACATACTCATTTACAATTATTTTTTCGTTTACGTACTGTATAAACCCTCCCTGAACTGTTAAAAAAACACCCTTTACATTATAAATAACAGCAAGCAACATAAATTTTTATGAAAGTGATAGATAAAATTACGGTGAATGAGGTGATGATGACGTGACATACATACTCATTTACAATTATTTTTTCGTTTACGTACTGTATAAACCCTCCCTGAACTGTTAAAAAAACACCCTTTACATTATAAATAACAGCAAGCAACGTAAATTTTTATGAAAGTGATAGATAAAATTACGGTGAATGAGGTGATGATGACGTGACACACATACTCATTTACAATTATTTTTTCGTTTACAAACTGTATAAACCCTCCCTGCACTGTTAAAAAAAACACCCTTTACATTATAAATAACAGCAAGCAACGTAAATTTACATTTCCAATAAAAAAAATGAAAATACTGATAAAAAAAAATTTCAATATTTTAATATTTTTTCATAAACCCATAAAATAAAATAATAATTTATCCAAAAAAAAAAAACCCGCAATAGAGTGAGAAAGCGAACCAAGAAACGCAAATAACCGGGATAACACTGTGTATATATACAGTGTTACCCAGGTTATTCGCGCTTCTTGGTTCGCGTTCTCACTCTATCGCAGTTTTTTTTTAGGATAAATTATTATTTTATTTTATGAGTATACGCAAAAATATTAAAATATTGAAGAAAAAAAAATTTTCAGTATTTTCATTTTTTTATTGAAATTTACGTTGCGTGCTGTTATTTATAATGTAAAGGGTGTTTTTTAACAGTGCAGGGAGGGTTTATACAGTTCGTAAACGAAAAAGTAATTGTAAATGAGTATGTGTCACGTCATCATCACCTCATTCATCGTAATTTTATCTATCACTTTCATAAAAATTTACGTAGCTTGCTGTTATTTATAATGTAAAGGGTGTTTTTTTAACAGTGCAGGGAGTGATTATACAGTACGTAAACGAAAAAATAATTGTAAATGAGTATGTATGTCACGTCATTATCACCTCATTCACCGTAATTTTATCTATCACTTTCATAAAAATTTACGTTGCTTGCTGTTATTTATAATGTAAAGGGTGTTTTTTTAACAATGCAGGGAGGGTTTATACAGTACGTAAACGAAAAAATTATTGTAAATGAGTATGTATGTCACGTCATTATCACCTCATTCACCGTAATTTTATCTAGCACTTTCATAAAAATTTACGTTAGTTGCTGTTATTTATAATGTAAAGGGTGTTTTTTTAACAGTTCAGGGAGGGTTTATACAGTACGTACATGAAAAAATAATTGTAAATGAGTATGTATGTCACGTCATTATCACCTCATTCACCGTAATTTTATCTATAACTTTCATAAAAATTTACGTTGCTTGCTGTTATTTATAATGTAAAGGGTATTTTTTAACAGTGCAGGGAGGGTTTATACAGTACGTAAATGAAAAAATAATTGTAAATGAGTATGTCACGTCATTATCACCTCATTCACCGTAATTTTATCGATCACTTTCATAAAAATTTACGTTGCTTGCTGTTATTTATAATGTAAAGGGTGTTTTTTTAACAGTGCAGGGAGGGTTTATACAGTACGTAAACGAAAAAATAATTGTAAATGAGTATGTATGTCACGTCATTATCACCTCATTCACCGTAATTTTATCTATTACTTTCATAAAAATTTACGTTGCTTGCTGTTATTTATAATGCAAAGGGTGTTTTTTTTAACAGTGCAGGGAGGGTTTATACAGTACGTAAACGAAAAAATAATTGTAAATGAGTACGTATGTCACGTCATTATCACCTCATTCACCGTAATTTTATCTATCACTTTCATATAAATTTACATTACTTGCTGTTATTTATAATGTAAAGGGTGGTTTTTTAACAGTGCAGGGAGGGTTTATACAGTACGTAAACGAAAAAATAATTGTAAATGAGTATGTATGTCACGTCATCACATTCACGGTAAGTTTTCCTATCACTTTCATAAAAATTTACGTTGCTTGCTGTTATCTATTATGTTAAGGGTGTTTTTTTTTTAACAGTGCAGGGAGGGTTTATACAGTTCGTAAACGAAATAATAATTGTAAATGAGTATGTATGTCACGTCATTATCACCTCATTCACCGTAATTTTATCTATCACTTTCATAAAAATTTACGTTGCTTGCTGTTATTTATAATGCAAAGGGTGTTTTTTTAACAGTGCAGGGAGGGTTTATACAGTGTAAACGTAAAAATATATTAAAATATCTATGTACATATAGGCAGATCCTACTTCGCGAATTTCCTGGTTTGCGCCGGGTCCCGGAACCGAACTACCGCGATAGGTGAGGCAACACTGTATATATATATACAATAACCCCTTGTTTATCGCGGGGGTTCAGATCCGATACCGGCCGCGATAGGTGAATTTCCGCGAAGTAGGAACACCTTAAAAAAAAAAATTTTTTTTTTCTTTTTTAAATGATTGTGACACCAGAACAGGACAAAAAATAATAAAAGAAAACAACCTTTATCGGGCCTGGGCACAAAGAATACATAAAGAGAAACAGAGATGGAGAGTGTAATGACCTGTCAGATGTGAAGGGATTATAAAAGATGTATAATTAATATCCAATTCTCTGCTGGGTTTTAATATATCTCTGCATTACTTTCATGATGTCTATTCCAAAAATTCTCCTTAGATATTATTATTATTGTTATTATTGGCAAAAATAATTTTCCTTTGATGATGATTGTGGAGATTATATATTATTATTATTAATATTATTATTATTATTATTACGAATTTGTAATTAAACCATTATTTTTACGATAAATAATGTAGTTTTGGTTAAATGAACAAGAGTTAATTAAAGATGTTTCTCTCTCTGTCAAACAGCAAATAGCAAACAAACTTTTAATATAATATCGTCAGGGAATTAGCATGTAGAGAATATATATACTGTACAAGTATTTCATTTAAGTTTCCCATGAATACAGTATGATATACGTTTTCTTTGAATGAATTGTATACGTTTTCTTTTTCTTTCAGTTTACACTATTTGTTAAGATTTCGTGCAGATAGATAGAATAGTGTTTAGAACCATGGAATATTAATAATACTATAATCTTAAAAATTAGATAAACCCCATAAGAGAGAGAGAGAGAGAGAGAGAGGAGAGAGAGAGAGAGAGAGAGAGAGAGAGAGAGAGAGAGAGAGAGAGAGAGAGAGAGAGAGAGAGAGAGAGAGAGAGAGTCTAATAATAACCTTCCCTCCATTTTAAATTCACTCTGTCTTCATTTCCTGATGGAACTTTAAAAGGATGCATTTCTCTCTCTCTCCAACATTCTATTCTACCAAACCCCCCACACTCTCTCACTCTCTTTGTCTCAGCCAACTGGGGAGGGGCACTGTACACAATTATTAAAGTAAATAAACCAACAGACGTACAAACAATGATGATCCCTTAATAATAATAATAATAATAATAATAATAATAATAATAACAATAATAATAATTATAGTCTCCACAATCATCATCAAAGGAAAATTATTGTCACCAATAATAATAATAATATCTAAGGAGAATTTTTGGAAAAGACATCATGAAAGTAATGCAGAGGTATATTAAAAGCTAGCAGAGAATTGGATATTCAATACACATCTTTTATAATTCCTTCACATCTGACAGGTCATTACACTCTCCATCTCTGTTTCTCTTTATAGCCTGATAAAAGCTGTTTTATTTTATAATTTTTTGACCCGCCCTGGTGTCACAATCATCTAATTTATATTTTTATTTATTTATTTACACCTAGTTCTCAGAATAACTCGGAGATAGGTTCTCAGAAGAGACGGGTAAATGGAAAATCGCGTGAATAAGTCATTTTCCTTAGGAAACAATGATAAAGGGCATAGCTCGTTCCACAACCGTCCATAGACACACTATACCAAAGATATGAGATAAGTAAAACATATTTTAAAAGTGCATAACAAAGCAGAAAGACCTGTAGATATTTAAATTTACATGCAAATAGTGTATAGTATAAAAGATATACAGATTTACAGTACAGTAAACAAATTAATGCACTCTATTTTGCCGTTGGCAACAGGCTTACACTGGAACGTGCATGGTAGCCAGACACACTATACCAAAGATGTAAGATAAATAAAACATATTTCATTAGTACATAACAAAGAAGAAAGACCTGTAGTTATTTATATTAACATGCAAATTGTGTACAGTATAAAAGATATACAGATTTACTATACAGTAAACAAATTAATGCACTCTTTATGCCGTTGGCAACAGGCTTACACTGGGACGTGCATGGTGGCATGTGTTGCCAGATAAAGTGGATGTTTTTATTTTAAAATGTATGGTACATTTTAAGATATATAATAATTACAAGATGGTAGTATTGTAATTTAAATAAAAATGTACTTCATCTTTAAGATACTTGAAATAACTTACCAGCTTACATGTGTATTTTTTATATTTATCATTTCTCTCATTCATCTATTCTGGCAACACTGATGGTGTCGGTGAGGAGGAGGATGCATATGTTTTGTCACACTTCCGTATCAGGTAATGCACCCTCACACGCTATTTCCACGACGATATTATATTAAAAATATGTTTGCTGTTTGTACTTAATGCTTTTTTTCAATTTTCTTCATAATATCCGATCGCATTAAGCGGTAGATGAGGAGTATGATGCTGGAGACTGAACCTCTATTGCCAAACGTTTTGCTACTTCTGTATCAGCTGATGCACCCTCACATGCTATTTCCCTGACGATATTATACTGAAAATATGTTTGCTGTTTGTTCTTAAAGCTTTTTTTTTTTCAATTTTCTTCATAATATCCGATCGCATTAAGCGGTAGAATTGGAGGAGGATGGCGAAAAAGTGCCTCCGAGGAAGTCAATTTTTTACCAAAATGATTTGGGGGGGATGGGCATTTCTCGTGATATTCGTATTTTTTTTACAATTTTTTTTGGGGGGGGCGTTATTGCAATTTCACGAATTAAAAAAAAAAAAAACACGGCAAAAAGGAACAAGGTGTATTTTTTTTTTGGGGGGGGGCACAAAAAATCCGTGATGCACTGAATTCGTGATAAGTGAACCGCGATATAGCGAGGGGTTACTATATATATATATATATATATATATATATATATATATATATATATATATATATATATATATATATATATATATATATATATATATATATATATATATATATATATACAGTGTTCCCTCATTTATTGCGGGGGTTTGGTTCCGGGACCGGCCGTGATAGATGAAAAACCACGAAGTAGAACCACTGTATTTAAAAAAAAAAAAAAATTTCAATATAATAGATTGTGACACCAAGACAGGCCAAAAAATAATATAATAAAACAGCCTTTATCGGGTAGGGCATGAAGAGTATATAAAGTAAAGAGAAACAGAGATGGAAAGTGTAATGAGCTGTCAGATATGAAGGGATTATAAAAGATGTGTATTGAATATCCAATTCTCTGCTGGGTTTTAATATACCTCTGCATTACTTTCATAATGTCTATTCCAAAAATTCTCCTTAGATATTATTATTATTATTATCATTATTGGCGACAATAATTTTCCTTTGATGATGATTGCGGAGATTATTATGATTATTATTATTATTACTATTGTTATTACTGGCAACAATAATTTTCCTTTGATGATGATTGTGGAGATTATTATGATTATTATTATTATTACGAATTTGTCATTAAACCACTATTTTTACAATAAATAATGTAGTTTTGGTTAAATGAACAAGAGTTGATTAAAGATGTTTCTCTCTCTCTCTGTCACACAGCAAGCAAACAAACTTTTAATATAATAACGTTTGAGAAATAGCGTGTAGAGAATATATATAATGTAGAGGTATTTCATTAAAGTTTCCCATGAATACAGTATGATATACATTTTTCTTTGAACGACTTGTATACGTTTTCTTTTTCTTACAGCTGACACTATATATATTAAGATTTCGTGCAGATGGAATAATGTTTAGAACCAAGGAATATTAATAATACTATGTAATCTGGAAAATTAGATAAACCCCAAACACACACACAGAGAGAGAGTGAGAGAGAGAGAGAGAGAGAGAGAGAGAGAGAGAGAGAGAGAGAGAGAGAGGAGAGAGAGAGAGAGAGGAGAGAGAGAGAGAGAGAGAGAGAGGAGAGAGGAGAGAGGAGAGAGAGAGAGAGGAGAGAGAGAGAGAGAAGGAGAGAGAGGAGAGAGAGAGAGAGAGAGAGAGAGAGAGAGAGAGAGAGAGAGGAGAGAGAGAGAGAGAGAGAGAGAGAGAGAGAGAGAGAGAGAGAGAGAGAGTCTAATAATAACCTTCCCTCCATTTTAAATTCACTCATGTCTTCATTTCCTGATGGAACTTTAAAAGGATGCATTTCTCTCTCTCTCTCTCCAAACATTCTATTCTACCCAACCCCCCACACTCTCTCACTCTCTTTGTCTCAGCCAACTAGGGAGGGGCACTGTACACAGTTATTAAAGTAAATAAACCAACAGACGTACAATGATGATCCCTTAATAATAATAATAATAATAATAATAATAACAATAATAATAATAATAATTATAGTCTCCACAATCATCATCAAAGGAAAATTATTGTCACCAATAATAATAATAATATCTAAGGAGAATTTTTGGAAAAGACATCATGAAAGTAATGCAGAGGTATATTAAAAGCTAGCAGAGAATTGGATATTCAATACACATCTTTATAATTCCTTCACATCTGACAGGTCATTACACTCTCCATTCTCTGTTTCTCTTTATAGACTGATAAAAGCTGCTTTATTTTATAATTTTTTGGCCCGCCCTGGTGTCACAATCATCTAATTTATATTTTTATTTATTTATTTACACCTAGTTCTCAGAATAACTCGGAGATAGGTTCTCAGAAGAGACGGGTAAATGGAAAATCGCGTGAATAAGTCATTTTCCTTAGGAAACAATGATAAAGGGCATAGCTCGTTCCACAACCGTCCATAGACACACTATACCAAAGATATGAGATAAGTAAAACATATTTTAAAAGTGCATAACAAAGCAGAAAGACCTGTAGATATTTAAATTTACATGCAAATAGTGTATAGTATAAAAGATATACAGATTTACAGTACAGTAAACAATTAATGCACTCTATTTTGCCGTTGGCAACAGGCTTACACTGGGACGTGCATGGTGGCCTGACACACTATACCAAAGATGTAAGATAAATAAAACATATTTCATTAGTACATAACAAAGAAGAAAGACCTGTAGTTATTTATATTAACATGCAAATTGTGTACAGTATAAAAGATATACAGATTTACTGTACAGTAAACAAATTAATGCACTCTTTATGCCGTTGGCACAGGCTTACACTGGGACGTGCATGGTGGCATGTGTTGCAGATAAAGTGGATGTTTTTATTTTAAAATGTATGGTACATTTTAAGATATATAATAATTACAAGATGGTAGTATTGTAATTTAAATAAAATGTACTTCATCTTTAAGATACTTGAAATAACTTACCAGCTTACATGTGTATTTTTTTATTTATCATTTCTCTCATTCATCTATTCTGGCAACACTGATGGTGTCGGTGAGGAGGAGGATGCATTTGTTTTGTCACACTTCCGTATCAGGTAATGCACCCTCACACGCTATTTCCACGACGATATTATATTAAAAATATGTTTGCTGTTTGTACTTAATGCTTTTTTTCAATTTTCTTCATAATATCTGATCGCATTAAGCGGTAGATGAGGAGTATGATGCTGGAGACTGAACCTCTATTGCCAAAC
>JAXCGZ010009921.1:5000-7500 GCA_037179515.1 Halocaridina rubra
ATAGCAGATATAAGCTATAAGGTTGGGTTCCTTTTAACCTTCTGTGGTGTAGTGGTAGCGCCTTGACTTAGTAATCATAAGTCCTAGGTTCGAGTCCCGGTTGGGGTAAAAAATGATTCATGTTTTCACATATATAATGTGCTTATTGGTTATTTCATGGCCCGAATGAGATTGGGAATTGAATTAAATGCTAAAATGAAGCCACGAGTGAGGTTGGGGAATCTGTAATATGAACATAGTGGCATTCAGTTAGAATGCGTTCATTCCTAAGTATAGCAGATATAAGCTATAAGGTTGGGTTCCTTTTAACCTTCTGTGGTGTAGTGGTAGCGCCTTGACTTAGTAATCATAAGTCCTAGGTTCGAGTCCCGGTTGGGGTAAAAAATGATTCATGTTTTCACATATATAATGTGCTTATTGGTTATTTCATGGCCCGAATGAGATTGGGAATTGAATTAAATGCTAAAATGAAGCCACGAGTGAGGTTGGGGAATCTGTAATATGAACATAGTGGCATTCAGTTAGAATGCGTTCATTCCTAAGTATAGCAGATATAAGCTATAAGGTTGGGTTCCTTTTAACCTTCTGTGGTGTAGTGGTAGCGCCTTGACTTAGTAATCATAAGTCCTAGGTTCGAGTCCCGGTTGGGGTAAAAAAAAAAATGATTCATATATATATATATATATATATATATATATATATATATATATATATATATATATATATATATATATATATATATATATATATATATATATATACATATATATATATATATACTATATATATATATATATATATATATATATATATATATATATATATATATATATATATATATATATATATATATATATATATATATATATATATATATATATATATATATATATATATATATATATGTATATATATATATATATATATATTATATATATATATATATATATATATATATATATATATTATATATATATATATATATATATATATATATATATATATATATATATATATATAATATATATATATATATATATATATATATATATATATATTATATATATATATATATATATATATATTATATATATATATATATATATATATATTTATATATATATATATATATATATATATATATATATATATATATATATATATATATATATATATATATTTCTGTCTACCTTGGCGGTTTCCCACTTTAAGTGGGGGGTAGCCGACATCAAAGAAAGAAGACAATAAGGGGATTACTTTGCTCTATGGACAATGACGAGGGAGCTAGCGACCGTTCAGATGGCACTGCTGGAGTGCCACAGCCCATCCTACCGGCTCTTCCACAACCTGTGTCACTTCACAACTGCCAACTCCTCCTACTGCCCCTACCTAGGGCTACCTCTGTAAGATGCAGCCCCGTGTTAACAGCAGATGCCCAACAGAGCTGCGTCACAATCGCTCGCCACAAATTCCTATTCCTAGCACTCTCGCTTCCTTCCCTCACATCCATCCTCCTATCATTCAGGGCTCTCCTTACCCCATCCATCCATCCATCCAAACCTAGGCCTCCCTCTAGCATTTCAACTCTCGCATTCATCACCTTTTTCAGAAGTCTATCATCATCCATCCTTTCCACATGGCCAAACCATCTCAGAACATTCGTATCTACTGTTTCTGCACTTTCTCTCCTCACACTGTTCTTGCTCTCACCACTTCATTCCTAATCCTATCCAACCGAGATATACCAGTCATACTCCTCAGGCATTTCATCTCAAACACATTTAGTTTCCGTCTTTCATTTAATTTCATACCCCATAATTCTGACCCATACATCACAGTTGGCACAACCACTTTCTCATACAAAGCTTTCTTAACATTCATTTCCAACTCTCTATTCTTCATCACTCATTTCAATGTACCCAACACTTTACATCCTTCGTTCACTCTGTGACACACATCAGCTTCCACTCCACCATTTGCTGCTATAACCGAGACTAAATACTTAAACTGATCAACTTCCTCAAGTGTCTCTCCATTCAACATAACATTCAATCCAGCACCATCCTCATTTCTTGTACACCTCATAACCTTACTCTTTCCCACATTCACTCGCAACTTCCTTCTCTCACACACCCTTCCAAATTCTGACACTAACTGACACAGCTTTTCCTCTGAATCTGCCACCACCACAGTATCATCTGCAAAAGGCAACTGATTCAGCTCCCACTCGTTATCATCCCCATCTACCATTCTCAAACCTCGACCATGCACTCCCTCATTCACCTCTCTTACAACTCCATCAATATACAAATTGAACAGCCATGGTGATCTCACACATACCTGTCTCAGTCCCACACTCACTGGAAACCACTCACTCACTTCATTCCCTACCCTAACACAAGCTCTATTCCCTTCATACAAGCTCTTCACTGCATGCAACCATTTACCATTAATTCCATATAATCTCAAAACATTCCACATTGCCTGTCTTTCAACTATA
>JAXCGZ010009921.1:12500-15000 GCA_037179515.1 Halocaridina rubra
AAAATTTTGTTAGACATGTGCCTTGTTTATCGACTGCTGTTTATCGTAAATAATGGGCTTACACCTGCGCAACCCCACCCTAGTGTGCATAAGCCCACAATAACCTCGAACACACTCTTGCATACATGTACACACTATCAGACACACACTCATGCACAAGCAGACAGTTCTGGAAGTGAGGAAAGCTGATAAGTATTATTTATTAAATAATAGGCAACCGACTGGGAGATGGGGAGTTACCAGTATAGGCTCTTTTCCGAAAGCACATTTACACTTAGGAATATACACACACAAACAGAGAGAGAGAGAGAGAGAGAGAGAGAGAGAGAGAGAGAGAGAGAGAGAGAGAGAGAGAGAGAGAGAGAGAGAGAGAGAGAGAGAGAGAGAGCTATTATAAATGATTCTAAACAATTAAATTTCATTAGTGAAATATTTTTTTTTATCTATTATAACCATAATATTTAAGATCAGATATTAAGAAAATATTATACTAAGTTCGAACTATTTCTAAATTATATAAAAGCCATTCATTTTTACATCCTATTCGACAATTTTCTATATAGTCAAGCAATCATCTCTTTGTTTGTGTATGTGTGTGTATGCTTGTGATTACCACAATTAGGTAATCACAAGCATAAAGAAGATAATGGAGATAAAGAAGATAATGACAGAAGATCAGGGGATGGGGCCTCATTAAGATTGTTATACACAAATGCTGATGGATTAGCTGGTAAGGCAGTAGAATTAAAAGATAGGATTCACAACAGTAAGGCAGATATAGTAGCAATTACAGAGACTAAGTTGAGTGAGGACATAAACAGTGTCACAGTTTTTCCTAAGGGCTTCAGAATACTAAGGGTCGAAAGATCCGAGAGGACTGGTGGAGGGATAGCACTGCTCATAAGTGAGAGGATTCAAGTTGAAGAGATAAACTTGGCTATAGAAAGTGAGTTCAGGGAATTTCTTGTTGCTCGCATAAATACTGGGTCAGAGAGCATTATAATAACTGTTGTATACAACCCACCAAGGAACCAAAATAGGCTTGAAATTTATGAGGAAAGTCATATAGGTACGATTGAAGTCATAAACTCAGTTGTTAACATGGCGCGGGAGAAAAAATGTAGGATTTTGATTATGGGAGACTTTAATCATAAAGAGATAGATTGGATAAATCTTGACCCACACAGTGGTGAGGACTCCTTTGGGGCAAGATTCCTAGATTGCGTACAAGGGAATTTCCTACACCAACATGTAATGGAACCAACAAGAGCCAGGGGTGGGGATGAGCCATCACTACTTGATCTGGTGTTCACAGATAATGTGTTGGATATTGAAAATATTGAGTATGAACCACCAATTGGAAAGAGTGACCACTGTGTGTTGTTGATGGAGTATATCATTGAAGACATTCTTCCTGAGAGTAGAGGCACTGAGGACATGAGGAGGAACTATCCGAAAGGAGATTACATCAAAATGAATGAGCTTTTTGCAGTTATTGACTGGAGAACCTTATTTTACAACAAATCTGTACAAGAAATGTATGACATCTTTTGTGAGAAATATGGGAAGATAGTAGATTGCTGCATACCTGTCACCAAAGTAGGTGTAATTCATGCCAGAGAGAAATGGTTCGATAATGGGTGTAAAAGAGCTAAGGAGTGGAGAGACAAATGCTGGAAAAGGTATAGGAGGAGAAAAAACATAAATGCCTGGCAAACCTACAAAAGAGCAAGAAATGACTACCTAAGTAAAAGGAGAGAGGCAGAGAAAGATTATGAGAGGGACATCACCAGGAAGGCTAAAGAAAATCCCAAGCTTTTCCACAGCTTTATCAGAGTAAAACTGAAGGTAAAAGAACAGGTTTTAAGGCTAAAGAGAGCGGATGGAAGCATCACTGAGACGGACGAAGAGATCTGCAAAGAATTGAACAAGGAGTTTCAGTCAGTATTTACAGTAGAAAATACCCCACCCCCTCAGATTGCAGTGATTTAGATGTTCATAAAGCTACAGGTCCTGATGACATATCCCCTCATGTGCTTAAAAAATGTGCAAACACAATATCAGTGGCACTAAGTATCATATTTAAGGAGTCATTGGAGTCGGGGGAGATTCCAAGATGCTGGAAACAAGCAAATGTGATACCTATCTTCAAAAAGGGAAGGAGGGATACGGCTCTGAACTATAGACCAGTTTCCTTGACCAGCATAGTTTGCAAACTTATGGAGAAACTACTAAGGAAACATATCTCTCTTCACTTGGAATCCTTCAACTTTTTGTCAGTGAGGCAACATGGCTTCAGAGAAGGAAGATCATCAGTAACAAACTTATTAGAATTTTATGATGAGGTAAGCCAAATCTTACAGGAAAGAGAGGGCTGGGCAGATTGCATATTCCTAGACTTCCAGAAAGCGTTTGACACTGTTCCACATGGGAGACTTATTAGGAAGCTGCAATCAATGGCTAGAATAGGTGGAAATGTCTTGGAATGGATAAAAACTTA
>JAXCGZ010009921.1:22500-35000 GCA_037179515.1 Halocaridina rubra
AGCAAAAATTGCAGTTTTTGTCTTTTATGATCAGTACTTGACAGCTTTTAAATTTAAAAAAAAAACTAATTCTCAACAAAGTTTAGGATAACAGTTTAAAATGACATCTCTGAGGTAATATAGCATTTACTGGCGGTGTTTGTTAAAGTTTATTATATATAAAGTAGAAATGTGTAAGATGACAGTTTCTGGGGGTGAAAGAGCTTTGAATGACAGATATGTTTTATCAATAGACTTTTGTTTTTATTATTAGAGTTTAAAATATTAGAACTCTTTCAACTGGATTGAAAATGACAGATTTGGATCATATAGACCTAAGATAGGACGCACTCTTTCTGAACCAAATATTAGAAGAGGCTTAATTAGACAAGGAAGAGAGAGAAAATTAGTAGGCACTACCCTAGGATTTCTATTAATAAAAGCCACGTTGACACTTTTGGCTTCTCGGCCCAGCACAATAGGTCAGCTAAAATGAAAGACGAATCTATCCTGAACCAAATATTACAAGAAGTTAACCATAAAATGAATAAAGTGGAATTTTTATTGTTTCAGGCCTCAATGTCCTGAGACGTCTATTAGTAAAAGCCGTGTTGACAAACTTTTAGCTTCTTGGCATAAGAGCGAGAAAGGGAAAGAGAGGGTCAAAGATGGGGCGGAGATTTTCAGCCCAGGCGGGATATATATGGGAGAGACGTTACTCGCCCAAGTCAAAGGTCATCCGCTAGACTTAATGTGTTCTTGGGGAGTGAAGGACGCACCCACACATACCCTGCGCGCTCGCAGGCACGGTCAAGGCATTGCAGTTATGCGGTGCCAATTTCTGCATTTAATTTGAATCTTATGATCATAAGCTGATGACATTTTTATTATCTTGACCTGTGACTGGCGTGAAGATAAATTAATCAACAGATTAGCAATAAAATTCTCCCATTGCTTTAGTTGAAGAAGAAGAAGAAGAAGAAGAAGAAGAAGAAGAAGAAGAAGAAGAAGAAGAAGAAGAAGAAGAAGAAGAAGAAGAAGAAGAAGAAGAAGAAGAAGAAGAAGAAGAAGAAGAAGAAGAAGAAGAAGAAGAAGAAGAAGAAGAAGAAGAAGAAGAAGAAGAAGAAGAAGAAGAAGAAGAAGAAGAAGAAGAAGAAGAAGAAGAAGAAGAAGAAGAAGAAGAAGAAGAAGAAGAAGAAGAAGAAGAAGAAGAAGAAGAAGAAGAAGAAGAAGAAGAAGAAGAAGAAGAAGAAGAAGAAGAAGAAGAAGAAGAAGAAGAAGAAGAAGAAGAAGAAGAAGAAGAAGAAGAAGAAGAAGAAGAAGAAGAAGAGAAGAAGAAGAAGAAGAAGAAGAAGAAGAAGAAGAAGAAGAAGAAGAAGAAGAAGAAGAAGAAGAAGAAGAAGAAGAAGAAGAAGAAGAAGAAGAAGAAGAAGAAGAAGAAGAAGAAGAAGAAGAAGAAGAAGAAGAAGAAGAAGAAGAAGAAGAAGAAGAAGAAGAAGAAGAAGAAGAAGAAGAAGAAGAAGAAGAAGAAGAAGAAGAAGAAGAAGAAGAAGAAGAAGAAGAAGAAGAAGAAGAGATAGAAGAAGAAGAACTAATAACACTTGATGCAGGATCGTTTTTACCAGCATCATCACTATATTTGTATTTCTTACAATGAGAATAATTAGTTCTTAACTTAGAGAACAAAGAAGGCGATATCAATTTACGTATAGAGTGGTTAGTGTTAAGGGAAGTTTCATTAAATCATTAAGTTTAATAAGTGTGTGGGCAGCAACTATTTGTCCAAAAGAAAACTATATAGTTTACCTTTGAAAGCTGCGAAGGAGAATGAATTTCTAAGGTGCTCTGGAATATTGTTCCAGAGTGCTGACTCTTTAATAGTGATCATCTTTGAACCTGCTTCTGCGTTTGTTCTCTGAATAAAGAGCTCACTACTCTGTCTTGTGTTGGTTCCCCTTATATCCCTGACTGTTTTTAAATTAAATAGCCAGCTAGGATTATGATGGTTCAAAATTTTGCATACAAATACGTAATAGCATAGGCGACCTTGTTTTCTGTCCGTAGCCACCCAAGTTTTTTGAGAGCTGGTGCAATGTGGTCATACTTTCTTATTCTTCCCAGGGCAACTCGTGCTGCAAAATTAATAAGCTTCTGTATTCTATTTATCTGAGTCTTAGTGGTAGCTCCCCATATAGCTGTGCAGTAATTAATGTGAATTAGGGTTAGATATTCAACAACAGTTATTCGAGTGGTATTCTCAAAATTGTCTATTATACGTGATAAGTACATTGGTGTTCCTGTAACCTTTTTGCATACTTTATCTATATGGGGATCAAACAACATGTAGTTACCGAAGTGAATTCCTAGAATTTTGACAGTTTTGCTAAGTGTAATGACACTGCTGCAAAAATTAATTGTTGTGTTTTCTGGAATTTGTGCTATATGGTACCTTGGACCAGTAAACATGCATTGTGTTTTACTTTCGTTAATTAACAGCAAAATTTCTTGAATACAGGCTTTAATTTTTGACAAAATGTTTTCTGCTCTTAAGTTTAGCTCTGGGAGATCATTAATATCACCACTAAGGAGTAGTTGAGTGTCATCTGCATATTGTACAACAAAACAGTCAGACATGAAAGAAGATAGATCATTTACGTAAATGGAGAAGAGGATAGGACAAAGTACTGATCCCTGTGGAACACCAAATGATAATTTTTTTGAAGTAGAAATAATGTTGTTTAGGTTAGTACATTTATTGATAAGAATTTCATTGTTTACACCGTCGAAGGCTTTAGATAAATCTAATAATACAAGCAGAGAGATTTTTTCTAATCGATATTATTGTAAATTCTATTTGTAACATTGAGCAGTGCAGTTTCCGTCGAGAGTTTTGTTCTGAAACCATGTTGGTTAATAGCTAATAGTCTGTTTAATTCCAAAAATGACATTAGTTGGCATGCAACAATTTTTTCTAATATTTTAGAGAAAATGGTTAGCAGGGAAATGGGACGATAGTTTGTCATTTCTTCTCTGTTCCCCTTTTTATATAGAGGTATTACATGTGATTTTTTTCATGAGTCAGGAAACCTTTTAGTAACAATGGAAGTGTTTATAATAGCCAGAATATAAGATGCAGTCATGAGTAGAGCATCTTTGATGAATTGAAATGGTATACCATTTGGACCATAAGAGCCAAAGTTTCATAGGCTCTTTATGGTAAGAACAAGGGTAGCACAATCGCCAGGATTGATCTTGAAGTATAAGAATTGTCATTTACCCCCATGTTCGCTGAGTTGATGTTTTCTTGCGTTTTCTCATATGTATTTTTCCCAACGTTAGCAAAATAGTTTTCAAACTTTTCCACTTTGTTTTTCAACTCCATACTATTTTTAAACTTTCTGAGGTAGTTTTTCCATTAGGTATCATGCTTCTTATCACTTTGCATGTTGCCGCTGTATCATGTCTAGAGTCATTAAATTGTTTTTTATAAAAGTTTTTTTTTTTACTTATATCAATGAGGGGCCTGACACGTTTCTTTTCTACTTTATAAAGTTCACGGAGTGTCATATCATATCTATTCCTTTTAGGCTCTCATCGTATATGATTTCTGATTTGCATTGCCTCTTTGATGACATTAGTTAGCCAATGGGCTGAAGGGCGGGTTATCTTTTTTATTTTTTTTTAGTTACAATGGGTGCACAACTTTCTAAGCATTCACGAAAGACTTTTGTTAGAATTTGTATCTATAAATCAACGTTATCTGTGTTTATTATAATATTAAGTACATTTTTGTTGTTGATTAATGCTTCACAAAATATATCAGGGGAGTAAATTTTTAGGCACCGGAATGTCTTGAAAAGAGGCTCCCCTTTGGGCTTGTTTATGTTTAGCATGGCAATGTTGAGCTCGTGATCTGCAATTGGGCAGGGCACTACATCCCAATAGGGTATACTTTCCACTTTATTTGTTATTATCAGATCTACCAATGTCTTAGAATTAGGGGTTATGGTGGGTCGGTTTTGTCACTATTTGTGTTAACTTCACAGTTAACACTGTGAATAGAAAATAATTGAAAAAAATAAAGGTGAGGGTAGTGAAGATGATGATCAGTGGAGAGGGAGAAGGAGAAGAAGGAGGAAAAGTTTAGTTTACTTAAGTTAGCCGCTCACGTCACTCATCTAATCCATGATGTACTCACGTATGCTCTCTGAGTGGACACATGCTACCATATATAGGAATGACTCCATGTCCTCTTCCTCAAATCCATAAGAATTTATGGGGAAGAAATGTATTACGAACCACCAACAGAAATCGATCTCTGGATAATATTCGGTCGGAGTTCGTATAATTTCAGCCATATGCATGATGGTTGGGGGGAAAAAAGGGTCCACGTGCACCTAGTGGATTTTTTGTTGGCACCTGTTTTATTCAGTTCTTTGAAGTGTCTTTTTTAAGATTTTGACAGGTAACAGGTTCAAATAATGTCCCACTGGATTTGTTTTTACCCTTTATTACAAATAATTGGTACGTGGACGCGAAACCTAGAAACATTAGAAAGTTACCTAACTTTTGAGGGACAAATTAATACATGTTCCCACACAATTTTGACCTCAAAAAATTCATTGAAATAACTATTTTTTAGTTTTAAGCACATCTTGACTCGATATCAGGAGAAAAAAAGCGAAAAAAGTCGTAGTCAGTATGACATTAGTTAATCACATTTTACTTTTTTCTTTCAGATGTGTGTTTGCTGGTGCAAATTTGGTCTAATGAATATTGAAGTGAAGGACGAAGATGTTTAGACTAGCAATTAAACAATTATGGTCCAAAATTAAATCATACTGAAACTAATCATGGGAGATAGAAAACGTTGCGACACTGCCGAAAACCCTACAATGAAGTTACCATCGACATTATGTATTTTGCATGACCCATCTCTCTCTCAGCATGGTAATTTTACAGACTTTAGTTCTTGAAAGTGGGATCCAGATGATAAGCTCTCATACATTCATGATATTCGTTATTTGAGACTCAGTGAGCCAGTAACTTCACCCTATCGTATGAATAACATTTGTGACCAGATACCATTAACGCTCGAGAGTTGCCTTTGGAAAAAACTGGTTATCATCAAAATTGTTACACAATTTTACAGTGAACTTAGGTCGCTTAAAAAATCGAAAGCTACTGGTTCCGGTGAATCAGTATTATCACAGATAAAGGATTCCCTAAGGCAGCACAAATATCAGTCAAACCTGTCTGATGGGACTCGATGTTCCTTCCTGTTTCCTAATCAGTGTACTTTTTTGAAAAGGTAGAGATCAAGGTCAGGGGAAAGACTGAACGTCCTGTGAAGTTTCAGAGTTGGAGGCACAAAGAACCAGCCTGAAAAATCATTGCACCCAGGGCACAGGAAATGAATAAGGAGGCTCTTTACCGCAAAGTACAGGGTAATGACTTGAACGTAATGGAAGCTAGGTACCACCAATCATGCAGAAACACATTCAACACCAAATGCCAGAATCATGTGCGTGGGAAGGAGAGGTCAGAGAAGTCAGACAGCATTAACAACCTTCAGGCCCAGAAGATAGCAGCACATCAGAGAGCCTATGAGAGCGTGAAGAATTATGTTCTTAGGCATGTGATTGAATGTAATGAGGTCGTTCAATTGACATTCCTCCGTAACTTGTGTATTGAATAACTTGATAAAGGTGGTTTTCCCAATCCAGACTACCGCAATGAGAAATTAATTAAACACTTGCAAAGAAACAAAGACATCTCGTAAGCAATAGCTTTTTCCAAGATACCGATCCGTGGTTGTGTGGAGTTATACTTCATCTACAGTTCAAGTATTACATTAATTGAAGCAATATCATGTGCCTACAAGCTAAGTACAACAAACCAGCTCCAAGATGCAGCCATTACACTCCGTTCCCTCATTATAAAAGCATTCAAAGAATCAAAGGAACTCTCTTGGCCCCAAAATGCACATGAGCTAAATGCTTTGAAGGTAGAAGAGCTACTCCCCGATGATCTTGTAAAATTTATGAGCATGGTTCTGACAGGAATACCCGAGGTTGATGGAGAGAAGTGTGAAAAGATTCAAAAGCTGATCTACTCAATGTATGTCGAGCTGCAACCAATGGCCAGTGGAAACTCCCATAACACATCCTCTTCTGTGCCACTCTTCGGCACCTCTAACGAAGCAAACAGGTGGGTAATCAGCCAACATTATCTTTTTCTTTTTGATTAGCTTTGCACAGGTGTCGGCATTACTCTCACTCCTAAATCCAATATGCATCAGAGTGGCTATTGTAGATATTTTCATAGTCTGTTAATATTCTAGAACTATACTTAACTGTTTGAGAATGCTAAAAATAATGTACTGAGTAATATGGTCATTGCAAAACTAATTTTGTTTAGATACTAAAAGTATTGTATATTTATTTTTTTTTATAATATAAATCACTCTCTTTGCAACTCAAAGCCATCCTTGCCCGACTCGGTCACTCAGAAACCTACAATTTTAGTCTGGAGCTTCAAACAGCACTAACCATGGCTCTCGACGAGACATCCACCTACCTGACCTCTCAAATCATGACTGGTGAGGGCAATGTTGTGTTCCATAACGAGTGGGATAACCATAACAAAATCGCAACCAATGTCCATGGCTCAAACATTGTGAAGAGTGCTGGAGGGATAGTGATTCAGGAGGTGAGAGAGGGCCATCAAAGCACCAATGTGAGAACCCTTCCTTTCTATGAAAGGTCATCTAAAAATGAGAAGTCTCAAGATTACCCCTCCAGAGACAATTTTTTTATGAGTGTGACACTGGGACAGGCAGAAACTGCCTCATCAATAAAGGCCCAGGCACGAGAAAATTCCAAGACGAAGGAAAAGAAAGAGGTGAAGGACAAGGCAGAAATTAGGTAATGTCACACAAAGGAAAACGACAGACAGAAAAAAGCAGTCAAAGTACAGAGGACCCACAGATATGGAGGACTAAGCTCTGAGATGACGATAGATCTGCCTTTTGAAGGATGAAAGGTCATAAGAATTAGGAAAGACAGAAGGAGGAAGAGAGTTCCAGAATCTGGAGGTAGATGGGAAGAAGCAGTCTCTGCACCAACCAATCCGCGAGCTACAAATCTCCACACAGTAACTGTGAGATGAGGCCGCTTGGCGAGTGTTATGCGGTCTCGGCAGTGGAGGAGGGATGCAACTCGCCAACTCATCAGAGCAGCGATGGAAGTAATAGCGATAGAAAAGCGAAAGGGAAGATACCTTACGGCGAAGAGAGAGAGAATCCAGGTTAGAAGTAAGAGAAGGATCATTAATGAGGCTGACTGTCTTAGATTCAACCCTATCAAGAAGATAAGTAAAGGAAGAAGCACCCCAGATGTGTGAGCAGTATTCTAAGCAGGGACGGATAAGACCTTTATAAATTTTAAGTAACTGCAAAGAGGGAAAGTAATGACAAAAGCGAAACAAAACATCCAATTTTTTGGATGAAGATTTAGAAATTTGTATATGATTCCTCCAAGACAAGTTAGAGGCTATATGGATTCCTCATATGTTGATAGAGTTAAGAGGGTAAATTTCATTAGTTTCGAAGACCATAGGGTTATAAGGAGGAGAAGAAGATAACGAGATAGCCAGAAACTGTGTCTTGGAGGCATTGAATTTAACTAAATTTTGAGTGCCCCACTTAGATACTCTCTGCAAATCGGAGTTAAGAGTAGAAGAAAGAGTGATACGAGATTGATTACGAGTAACAGATGAAGGTTGTGAAGAATAGGCAGAGGAAAAGTGAAGGGTAGAATCATCAGCAAAGGCATGAAGAAGAGATGAAGATGGGGATTGTAGAAGATCATTGATGAAGAGAAGGAACAAAGTAGGTGAAAGAACAGAGCCCTGTGGAACACCACTGGTAACAGAGAAAAGGCTAGATGTCGCGCCATCAACACCTACAGATATAGAACGGTCAGTAAGAAAACTGGAAATCAGAGAACAGAAAGAAGGGGAAAGTATAGGCAGGGAGTTTGGCCAACAGAGCCTTGTGCCAGACTCTGTCAAAAGCCATAGATATATCAAGGGCGACGACAAAGTATTCTCCATAGTTCCTCAGAGAAGATGACCATACAGGAGTAAGATAGGACAGGAGATCACCAGTGGATCATGACTTGCGGAATCCATACTGTGATCGGAGATAAGCGAGTTAGATTCAAGATGTTTCAAGAAGTGAGAATTGAGCAAAGTTTCGAAAACTTTAGTAATAGAAGAGGTTAGAGCAATAGGTCGGTAGTTAGAAGGAATAGAGCGGTCACCCTTCTTAGGAACAGATTGAACTACAGCATGCTTCCAAGATGAAGAATAGATACTGGTTGACAGAATGAGGTGAAAAAGACGGCAAAGCACAGGAGCCAGTTCATCTGCAAACTCCTTAAGGAACCTTGCAGGGATACCATTGGGACCAGATGCCTTGTTCGTCTTTAGCGAGCGAAGAACCTTATGAACTTTGCATGAAGAAAGGATAAGGGAGGGCATAGGGTTAGAGAGGGGTAAAGATTGAGGAACAGGTGCGCTTAAACCATTGATAGAAGAGTTGACAGAAATATGAGAGCCCAAGAGAGTGGCTATGTCAGTGGGAAAGCAAGCTATAGAACCATTAGAACGAATGAGAGGGGGAAGGCTTGCGTTACAGAAGTTTTTGGAGAGGATTTTGGTTAAGGACCAGAAGCATTTGTCAGTGGCAGAGGAGTTAAGGTCATCAACTTTCCTTCTTATAAAGGAAGCCTTAGACCTTCGAATCTGAGCAGTACGGTGATTCCTAGCTATAAAAAAAAGCAGAGCGAGTTAAATCGGAGGGAGAGGCTAGGTAAGAGAAAGTTTTTGTAGAAGAGGGGATGTATGCCTCCATTCCTGCGGTCATGATCTCGGCAACTTTTAGAGCTACCTGAACAAAATGTGCAACAAAACTCACACCGACAGTTTCTTAATAATCCACCAGACTTTTCGTTTTACTTGTATCCTGTAACAAGGGAGGAAGTCACTAAATATATAAAAACCTTAAAACCAAATACAGCGTCGGGATATGATGAAATTCCATCAAAACTAGTCCAGGTCACTGACCATTACATTGGTACCCCACTTACCCACATAATCAATCTATGTTTTCAGCAAGGATGTTTTCCAGACAAACTAAAAAGTGCTTAAGTAAAACCTATTTTTAAGGCAGGCACTGTAGATGATGGAAATAACTATAGACCTATATCTATCTTACCGTCTTTAAGTAAAGTGTTCGATTGTTCACAGACTTAAAGAATTCCTTGAAAAGTTCAACCTATTAAAAAAAATCAATACGAATTCCGTAATAATAAGACCACTGGAAAAGCATTAATGAACTTTACAAGTGATGTTTATCAAAATTTGGAAAATAAAAACTTTGTTGCAGGGGTTTTCCTAGACTTGTCCAAAGCATTTGACTCATTAGACCATGATATACTAATAGAAAAACTAACTTGTGTGGGTATTAGGGGAACACCATTACAGTTATTTAAGAGCTACTTGAAAAATAGAAAGCAAGCCGTATATTGTAATGGGAAAGCATCTTTGTTGCAAACTATTGAGAGGGGAGTACCACAGGGATCAATACTGGGCCCAATGTTATTTTTAGTTTATATAAATGATATTTCCAATGCCAGTAATAAATTCAAATATATGCTTTATGCAGATGACACCAACCTTCTCTTGCATGATAATAACCTTGACCACCTGCATTCTGTTTTAAATAGTGAACTAGAAAAAATTAACAACTGGGTCTCTGTTAATAAATTAAAGCTAAATGTTTCCAAAACTGACTATATCCTATTTCAAAATAGATCTGTAGTACACAATATTGGTCAAGTTAATATGAATGGGTATGAAGTTAAATGAGTTGCTTGTAAGAAATTTTTGCGAGTAATTATTGATGAAAATTTAAGTTGGAAATATCATATTCAATCTGTCTGCTCAAAACTCTCCAAGACGTGTGGAATTTTGTATAAAATTCGCCATAACCTAACAAATGAGGCCTTAAAAAGCATATACTATTCCCTGTGTTATCCTCATATTATATACTGTTTGTCCATCTGGGGTTGTATTTGGCCGTCAATTGTAAGGGATGTATTTGTAACTCAGAAAAGACTGATCAGAACTATTACATATAGTGGAAAATATGACTCAACTTCCTCTTTATTCAAGGAGCTAAACTTGCTTAAATTTAATTACTTGATACAATATTTCTGTCTTATTATTCTACATAGTGATGTTAATGATAACAGAAAATTATTTAGATTTATTCAACACAACCATGGAACCAGAGGTAACAATATAAATTTGATATGTCCACAGCCGAGAACAACCTTGTACAAATTTTCTATTCACTGTTTTGGCCCAAAATGTTGGAATGCATTACCAGAAGATTTAAAAACAATAACTGGCACAACTTTATTTAAAAAGAAACTCAAACAGCATTTATTTACTAGGCAAAATCAAGTAGCTGTTGATTAATTATTAATACAGTATTGGTGTATCATTATGTCCAGGTTAAGGTCAGGCTACTGTTTTGTTTTATTACAAGATAAGTATGAGATTGCTATATTGGAGATTTTGTTAACTATTGCCGTCATACTTTAATTTATGTGAAATGTATATTAAAATGCCTGCCAAGGAGCTCTTGCTCAGCAGGCTAGTGCCTCTAAATATAATGTACATATTTATTCCTGTAAGTATACTAAATATTTGGTAATAAAATCTGTGACTATGACTATGAAAGCAGTAGTCATCCTGTTGGAAGTCAAAGAGAAAGTGACGCAAATTTTCGTGTTGGGTACGCTCAAAGTGCCAAAGGCGACGCTGAGTAGGAGGGATTGGTCGTGGGGGAGCGAAAATGGAAAAGACTGAGATCATAGAATGGTCAGATTTACCAAGAGGGGAAAGCACAGAATAAGAGTAGTTTGATGGGTTAGAATTAAAAAATAGGTCAAGAGTGTTTGCAGCATGTTTGTGACGATCAGGAACACGAGTAGGATGTTTGATAATTTGCTCCAGACCGTGAGTAATAGAGAAAGCAAGGGCCTTGACATTGCCAGAACTAGCATTCAGAAGAATTGGTCCAAAATTTCTCCAAAAGGATATACGATGCTACACTGTTGGAGTACCACATCCATCTTATATGCAGACTTTTAAGCAGCGAGGGTAAGCAACAGGTGCCTGGATTTGGTGATAATGAGATAATAAAAAATCAACTTTGCAACTTACTTCCCAAGGTTTGGACTAGTGATCAGGCTGCAACATGGCTCAAGAAGTGCAAGAAAGCAGTTCTATTCGTTGAGGAGAAAGCCTATCACCTCACTTCAATGAATAACATAGTAAGTTTGAAGGAAATGGTGCCACTATAATTACCTATGTTCATTACTAATTTAATGCATTATGTTGGTAGTATAATATTTTAATATAAGCTCTTCTCTGCTTGTTACAGGTCCACTTCTCTGAGATCCATGAACTACTCAGACCAGGAGGAGACGGATAGCCGTGTCATCTTATATCTTCACCAGGCTGTCAAGTGGGGGTACAAGTCCAGTGTGGTGAGGCCGTCTGACACAGGCATTCTGATGATCCTCCTCTACCATGCCAAGAAGATTAACCTCTCCATATATCTCGATCATGGCACTGGGATGCATCGTAAACTGATAAATGTATCTAAACTGGATGAGTTACGGGGCCCAGATTACTGCAGCACCTGCTGGGGTACTGTGTTATTTCTGGGGAAGACTGCACAAGTGCAGTCAAAGGCAAGGGCAAAGCGAATCAGCTGAATAAACTGGAGAAGAACCCTAAATATCAAAATGCTTTTAGCAAACCTGGCACATCGTGGTTGGTGCCTGATGAGCTGCAGCAAGAGATGGAAGCATTCACCTGTCTCATGTATGGCTATTCTCAACTGTCGCATAGTTTTATTCTATGACTATACTAGACTCGAAGTCGTAGAGATATATCTCACCAGAATGCCACCAATGAGATGCTAGAAATCATATACGATTTTTCAGACTACTAATAAATTAATTAATTATCTTATGAACTATATTTATTCATACTTATGAAGAATCTATCATTTTATTTATAAACTTTCTGGGTATATTGGTTTATTTCTCAATATTCGTGTATAAATGACATACTAATTTTTTTTAATAAGTATGCAACAATGTAGTCAAAAATTTACTGTTTTGCGTGGCATATCAATTTCTTTTAAATTATATATATATATATATATATATATATATATATATATATATATATATATATATATATATATATATATATATATATATATATATATATATATATATATATATATATATATATATATATATATATATATATATATATATATATATATATATATATATATATATATATATATATATATATATATATATATATATATATATATATATATATATATATATATATATATATATATA
>JAXCGZ010009921.1:40000-45000 GCA_037179515.1 Halocaridina rubra
CCCCATTTAACCGACTTTTCTGGCACATGGGAAAACATGGAGGCAGTGTCCTGACCTCTAACTCCGGGAATCGAACCAAAAAATTGCAGAGGAAGAAAAAAAGAGAGAATGAAGTATGGGAACTGGTGAGTGTTCAACACCTCATTTGGATGAAACTCAACTCTCTCCTAAAGTAGAAACGAGGGAGTCAAGTAAGACGGAGGGAGAGAGATCATAAACTTTGAGATGCAGAGTTTGCTCGACTCCTCACGAGTTAGAGCAATTTACAACGCATCCTTTCCTTGTCTTCAGTAATTAACTACTTGTAACTAACGCCATTGCTCCGTTTAGACAACCACAAAGTAACTCTAATAACTAACAGTTTAATTAGGAGGCAGAGAGAAAATCACTAGTTATTTATTTATTGTAATATTACTAACATCTATATATATATCAACTTGTGACTTGATTAATGGAACTGATATTTTTATGATATATAGTTTAAGAGTGGTAGGCAAGAAGGTGTGGTCTCGTGTTTCTAGAGAGAGAGGTCTCGGGTAAAGAATCTTCGTCTATATGAGAATAGAGGATCTTATTTAAAGAACTGAAGAATTTATATGAGAATAAGGGATCTGATTCAAAAGTCTCAAACTTTATATGAAAATAAGGTGTCTTAGTTAAAGAAGTGAAACTTTATATAAGAAAGAGAGGTGGTATTTAAGGATCTTACAATATAAGACACGATTGTACATAAGAAAAAGTTATGGTATTAAAAGGTCTTTAAAGTTTATAAGACAATAGTACTTTCAGTTCTTTAAGACTTAATGACTTTTACTAGAAGGAAAGATTCATATAAAGAACAGAAGTTTATTAAAGAATAATAGTTTCATTTATGGAAGCATAAGATAGTTTATATGAGAATGAGTTATCTAATTCAAAGAATAACACAGTTACAATAGATGGGTACTCTCACTTGTTACAGAAATGAAGAGTTTACAACAAGAGTTATCATTATAATTAACTAAGCAGTTTATACGTGAGGAGTAGTCTCAATTAAAGAATCTGTGAGATTATTTATGAGACTAACGGGGCTCGTTCAGAGACTTGAGCTGTCTATATGAGGTTATTAGTCTCGCAGATTAAAGAACAGAAGAAGGGTTTATATGAGAGTGAGCTGTTTCATGAAAAAATTTGAAGAGTTTATAAAAAAAAGCAATCTCTGTTTCAGTAGTGAAATCAATATATGAGCAGGAATTGTTTTATTTAAAGAAAAGAAGAGTTTGTAAGGGATGAGTAGCCTCAATATTTATTAATGAATAGAAGAGCATATGAGCAGGAGCAGCTTCATTTAAAGATCTGAAGAGTTTATAAGAAAAGAAAAGTTTCAATTTTCAGAATTTTCTTCGTGTGTGTGTGTGTGTGTGTGTGTGTGTGTGTGTGTGTGTGTGTGTGTGTGTGTGTGTGTGTGTGTGTGTGTGATTACCTAATTGTGATTACCTAATTGTGTTTACGGGAAAGAGCCCAAACCTCGTATCTTCCCGTCTCCTGATCGGTTCCATTTTAGACTTAGTGATACTTATCGTACCTGTCCTTAAAACTATGGATTGAGATAGCATTAACTACCTCCTCGCTTAGCGAATTCCAATTATCAACTACACTTACACTGAAAAAGTATTTCCTTACATCCTGCAAACAAGTTTTCTTACGAAGCTTCAAACTTTGACCTCTAGTTCTAGAGCCAGCCATATCGAAATATCGATCCCTATCCACTCTATCATAACCATGAAGGAATTTAAAGACTGTCACCATATCCCCCCTTACTCTTCTAGCTTCGAGTGATGGCAAGTCTAATTCCCTCAGCCTCTCATCATAACCGAGATTGCGTATTTCTGGCACCAGTTTCGTGGCATGTCTTTGAACTTTTTCAAGCTTAGCTATGTGCTTTTTCAAGTGCGGATTCCAAAAGGGGGCTGCATATTCGAGTTTTGGCCTCACATAGGTTACATAAATATTTCTGAACATTTCCTTGTCCATGTGCCTGAAGGCTACCCTTACATTTGATAAGAATGCATATGCTGCCCTTACTACGCCATTTATATGTATTTCTGGAGACAAATCTGCCAGTATGTTTACTCCTAGATCTCTCTCATTTTCTGTCTCTTGAAGTTGTACTCCAGCCACCGAGTAGTCAAGCTTGGGCCTTCTTGCACTTGTACCCATTCTCATTACCTTACATTTTGAGGTATTGAATTTCATTAGCCACTTTTCTGACCACTCATGCAGATTATTTAGATCCTCCTGAAGTTCTCTACCATTGTTCTCGTTTTTTACTTTCTTCACAATCTTTGCATCATCTGCAAACATATTCATGAATGAATTTACAGACTCTGGTAGGTCATTTACATATACAAGGAACAAAAGTGGCCCTAAAACTGAACCCTGTGGAACTCCACTACTAACTCTTCTCCATTCAGACACTGAGTGTCTTACTCTAACCCTCTGTTCCCTTCCTTCTAAGTAAGTTTTTATCCATTCCAAGACATTTCCACCTATTCTAGCCATTGATTGCAGCTTCCTAATAAGTCTCCCATGTGGAACAGTGTCAAGCGCTTTCTGGAAGTCTAGGAATATGCAATCTGCCCAGCCCTCTCTTTCCTGTATGATTTGGCTTACCTCATCATAAAATTCTAATAAGTTTGTTACTGTTGATCTACCTTCTCTGAAGCCATGTTGCCTCACTGACAAAAAGTTGAAGGATTCCAAGTGAAGAGAGATATGTTTCCTTAGTAGTTTCTCCATAACTTTGCAAACTATGCTGGTCAAGGAAACTGGTCTATAGTTCAGAGCCGTATCCCTCCTTCCCTTTTGAAGATAGGTATCACATTTGCTTGTTTCCAGCATCTTGGAATCTCCCCCGACTCCAGTGACTCCTTAAATATGATACTTAGTGCCACTGATATTGTGTTTGCGCATTTTTTAAGCACATGAGGGGATATGTCATCAGGACCTGTAGCTTTATGAACATCTAAATCCATCAGCGCTTTGCATACCTCTGTGGCTGTAAGGTTGATGTTCTCTAATACCGGCCCTTGAGCTTCTATCACTGCAATCTGAGGGGGTGGGGTATTTTCTACTGTAAATACTGACTGAAACTCCTTGTTCAATTCTTTGCAGATCTCTTCGTCCGTCTCAGTGATGCTTCCATCCGCTCTCTTTAGCCTTAAAACCTGTTCTTTTACCTTCAGTTTTCCTCTGATAAAGCTGTGGAAAAGCTTGGGATTTTCTTTAGCCTTCCTGGTGATGTCCCTCTCATAATCTCTCTCTGCCTCTCTCCTTTTACTTAGGTAGTCATTTCTTGCTCTTTTGTAGGTTTGCCAGGCATTTATGTTTTTTCTCCTCCTATACCTTTTCCAGCATTTGTCTCTCCACTCCTTAGCTCTTTTACACCCATTATCGAACCATTTCTCTCTGGCATGAATTACACCTACTTTGGTGACAGGTATGCAGCAATCTACTATCTTCCCATATTTCTCACAAAAGATGTCATACATTTCTTGTACAGATTTGTTGTAAAATAAGGTTCTCCAGTCAATAACTGCAAAAAGCTCATTCATTTTGATGTAATCTCCTTTCCGATAGTTCCTCCTCATGTCCTCAGTGCCTTTACTCTCAGGAAGAATATCTTCAATGATATACTCCATCAACAACACACAGTGGTCACTCTTTCCAATTGGTGGTTCATACTCAATATTTTCAATATCCAACACATTATCTGTGAACACTAGATCAAGTAGTGATGGCTCATCCCCACCCCTGGCTCTTGTTGGTTCCATTACATGTTGGTGTAGGAAATTCCCTTGTACGCAATCTAGGAATCTTGCCCCAAATGAGTCCTCACCACTGTGTGGGTCAAGATTTATCCAATCTATCTCTTTATGATTAAAATGTGTGTGTGTGGGTGTGTGTGTGTGTGTGTGTGTGTGTGTGTGTGTGTGTGTGTGTGTGTGTGTGTGTGTGTGTGTGTGTGTGTGTGTGTGTGTGTGTGTGTGATTACCTAATTGTGATTACCTAATTGTGTTTACGGGAAAGAGCCCAAAGCTCGTATCTTCCCGTCTCCTGATCGGTTCCATTTTTAGACTTAGTGATACTTTTCATACCTGTCCTTAAAACTATGGATTGAGATAGCATTAACTACCTCCTCGCTTAGCGAATTCCAATTATCAACTACTCTTACACTGAAAAAGTATTTCCTTACATCCTGCAAACAAGTTTTCTTCCGAAGCTTCAAACTATGACCTCTAGTTCTAGAGCCAGCCATATCGAAATATCGATCCCTATCCACTCTATCATAACCATGAAGGAATTTAAAGACTGTCACCATATCCCCCCTTACTCTTCTAGCTTCGAGTGATGGCAAGTCTAATTCCCTCAGCCTCTCATCATAACTGAGATTGCGTATTTCTGGCACCAGTTTCGTGGCATGTCTTTGAACTTTTTCAAGCTTAGCTATGTGCTTTTTCAAGTGCGGATTCCAAAAGGGGGCTGCATATTCGAGTTTTGGCCTCACATAGGTTACATAAATATTTCTGAACATTTCCTTGTCCATGTGCCTGAAGGCTACCCTTACATTTGATAAGAATGCATATGCTGCCCTTACTACGCCATTTATATGTATTTCTGGAGACAAATCTGCCAGTATGTTTACTCCTAGATCTCTCTCATTTTCTGTCTCTTGAAGTTGTACTCCAGCCACCGAGTAGTCAAGCTTGGGCCTTCTTGCACTTGTACCCATTCTCATTACCTTACATTTTGAGGTATTGAATTTCATTAGCCACTTTTCTGACCACTCATGCAGATTATTTAGATCCTCCTGAAGTTCTCTACCATTGTTCTCGTTTTTTACTTTCTTCACAATCTTTGCATCATCTGCAAACATATTCATGAATGAATTTACAGACTCTGGTAGGTCATTTACATATACAAGGAACAAAAGTGGCCCTAAAACTGAACCCTGTGGAACT
>JAXCGZ010009921.1:52500-57500 GCA_037179515.1 Halocaridina rubra
CTTCCAGTTCCCGCTCACCTATGCAACTAATGATAATACCTCTGATATTTTCAAAGACAAATTTTGATAACGCATTCCTCTACTGATGCTTATCACATATCTCTTACAGATGAGGATAATCTCAAAGCTAAAGAGTAGTAAAAAATATGTGTTCAACATCTTCCTGTCCATTAAGATTATTGTCAAATTTGTGGAAAGTTCTTCAGAATGAATACGCCTCAATCTCACATTGTAAATGATGGCAGCCACCTCGTAAAAAGCTTACACGTGTCTCTGTTTACATATTCACTTTTGTATAGCCTACTCTAATCCCTGTAAATATTTATTCAGCGTTTTGAAATTTTTGGCATGGATCTGCTGAAACATAAATCAACATCTCTTTGCTAACTGTCGTAAAGTCCTGGAAATGAGAGACCAGTGCTGGAAAAAGTCTTACAAATGTAAAAGGTTGGGTTGGTTGCATCTGGAACCATTCGTAGCTGGATTAACAAGAGTCTTACACAACCGAAAAATGTTTTATTACAAAATTAATAATATATATTAATATATTTGATTTTCTTCTTCGAAGTTTCTTATTTTAGGATAGCTACTCTACTCTAGCGATAATAATTGTAGTTAGCAGTTGACATGAATAACAATCAATAATTGACACAAAAACATTTGTACCTTGTAATTAATTCATACTTGATTATCTAGATCTTCAAACAAGCTCAAAGCTTATAAGAGTTTTATAGAAAAACAAGTATTGTTAAAATATGGCTTTAAGGGGGGGGAGGCAATTAGTGATATGAATGTATCGGAAGCATTAATTGATCTTTATCTTCATAACTCTTTCCTCTGTATAGCTTAAGGCACACATAAAACTTGTAAGAATCTGCTCAAGAAATAAAGAAAAATCTAAATCTTCTTTTATAAGGTGTAATGATATGAAAAAGAACATGAATTTATGGAAAGCAATAATTGCAACTTGTTCACCCCTCTTTCCGCTGTAGAGATCTTGGTAGACGCAAAAGTGTTAGGAATCTAGTAAAAACAAAATCATCAAAATCTTATGTCTTTCTTTTCAAGATGTAAGAAAAAAAAGCGCAGACAGAGATGAAGGAATGGGCCGCAATAAGTAAGGTCCTTAGATCACTCTTCCTTTGGAGAGCTCAAGGTACAAACAAAACCCGTAGGAATCTAATCGAAAAATTCATCAAAATCTCCCTTTAAGCAGTACGAAAAAATAAAAGGCAGTAACGTAGAGTGAGTTGAGCAATCGCAAAGACATCTTCTCAAAAACAGGTTACGGTATATTTTGGAGGTTCTTATCAGTAGGGGTGGAGGGTTCTTCTTATCTCTGCAAGTCCTTCTAACATTAATTCCCCTTTTCCTTTACTTTATTTATTTTGTCCATCAGAACCGCCCTCATATAACATTCTTAAAGCACTAGTGATCTTGTTCATCTTTGAGCGGTTCCAGACCACGTGGTGACCTGTTTGAGGCCAATCATCATGGTAGAACTGACGTTTCTTGACTGAAAGCTCTTTGATAACGAGGGTGGGCATTGGGCACCTGTCACTATTAAACTTGGAGATGAGAAGCAGTACTTAGCAGAGAGACTCAAAAATATCAAGGGCTATAGATGAACGAAAGATCATGCATTAGGTCTTGCTATGAGACACGGAGGGAAGAGTTTTTGAGAACAGGCGAAAGTCTGGTAACACTTTGGTCTGTATTATGATTTTTCAAATGGTTCTAGGTACATATGAGACATCTTTTTAACGTTTTATGTGTTATAATTAAATCCCAGTTTAGGGATAGACACAGATTGGAGCTTGGGAATTGAGGTGGAGCTCTTCCTAACGGCCCGTGGTGGGCTCGATCGCTGGTCTGTCATCCAAAGTCGGGTATTTTAACCATTTCTCTACCGCGGGCTTCTTGGTGTATCAAGGAGGCTGTGCTTTATAAGTATTTATTAATCTCGTTCTTTAGTGCGCAGTCTCCAGGTAGATATCGAGCTTTCCTGTAACCTGATCCCATTGTTCAACAATTCTCAATTATTGCTTTTAAGCAGACAAATTTTAACCTTATTAGTAAAATTTAATTTAATTTTTAGTTTGGCTTAGAATTTTCAAGTAAGCTTTAGTTGGCTGTTTGAACGATTATGAACTAAATTCTTCATCTTGCACAGACATCCAATGGAGATATTGTACCTTATTAGAAAGCGACTTCATTCATGCATTTATTCAAATTTGCAAACACTTTTTGAGCTTGCAGGGTAGTAAAAACTTTATTCTCGCTGTGGAGCATAATATTTAATCACTATTTTACCTTGTCAAGAAGCAAATGCTTGCCTCTTGAATTGGCACAGAAGATCCAAACAAATTTTAAGCTAAGCGGCAAGCGACTACTTCAGTCTTGATATTTACCACAGATTAAAGCAATGTTTTACCTTGTCAGCTAATAACAACTTCAATTTTCCTGTGGTACTGAATTTTTAATCAGCATTTGATCCTCTCAGCAAGTACTGCAGTTTTAAGTAATTTTTGGCCTTGCCAAAACTAATTTACCCTGTTATGCAAGATTTTTAAACAGGTTTTGACATCAGCAAACTTTACTTTGGCTTTGGTGCAGAATATCCGAGGAGGTTTTGACCTCGTTTTCAATACAGCAGTTTTAATCTTATTGCTACATAGGAGCGCACTGTAGTATTTGCATTAATTTTCAGTGCAAATTTTAGCCTTGTCTTTTATCGAGACCTTTATTATTGTTGCCATGCAAAAGTTCCAATAGTTATTGAGCTTGTGTTCAAGCTATAACCTCTCATGTTAGAGCGCAGAATTTTCAAGCGGCTTTAGGCTTTGTGAGAAAGTGGCAACTTAAGTTTTCCTGTTGTACAAGTTTTACTCAAGCAGCGTTTTGTTCCGGTGTGTGTGTATAATAACTTCGTTAAGTTCGTAACACAGATATTTCTGCAATTTTTTCTAAGCAAGCAATAACATTCTCCTTGCTTTTTTGCAGAATTTTCCTAGCAGATTTTGAATGTGTTAGAGGGGAGACATTAACTTTTGGTTTTGTGCACAATTTCATAAGCAACTTATCCCTTGTGAGCATGACATACACCTTTTATTTTTATTGTTGTTGTCTAGCAGGTTTGTCAAATAGTTTTTGATTCTGTAAACTTGTTACTTTTTTCTCTGTTGTGCAGAATTTTCCAAGAATTTTAGTCCTGGTGCACTAGCCATAATTCAGTCATTGTAGTAGTCCAGATTTGGGGGTACAGTGTTTGTCTCTGTGAAACTAAAATACTTATTATTTCCACTATGGAAAATTTTTAAATAGTCTTGTCTCGTTGAGAAAGCAACAGCATCATTACTGTTGCGATAAATTTCCAAGGCAGTATATTTCTTGCTGTGGCGCTGATTTTTCAGAACTGCTCTGGTCTCAGTGAGCAAGCAACACCATAATTACTGTGGTGCAGAATTTCAAAGCAACCATACACCTAGTGAGCAAGACATTTCGTTTTTGCTGTGGTGCAGAAATTACGAGCAGCTTTTACCCTTGTGTGAGCATTTTCCCTGGTGTGAGGATTTTTCTTAATGTGAGCATGCGATTTTTTTCATTATATTGCTATGGCGCAGAATATCCAAGTTACAAATCTTTTAAGTAGATTTTGACCTTCTAAGCAAGCGACAGCTTCATACGTCCAGTTGTGAAAGTTTTCAAAGCAGTTTTTGGTATTGTCGGTATTTCAGCAAGGAAATAAACAAAACATTTAAATATGTTAATAATAAATAAGTCTTTTAGTAAATAACCAAAACGTAAACAAATAAACAAGCAGATAAGTATATTAGATAGTCAGACCTAAAATGATATCTGTGGGCGAGCCCAGCGTGTGTGCAGTTTAAAATTTCACATCAAGTGGCACCCTTAAATGTATTATTGTAAAGACAGTGGAATTAAAACGCAATTTAATCTTTCCTCCTACACCTCAATATATTACTTAATTAAAGGGACTGCTTCTGTATTACAATAAATGACGCCACGACCAAAATTAAAAACAGTGATTTGGCATTACGTTACTCAGTAGCTCTTCTTTATTAGGGGTAAAAGCACTTGGAAATAATAATAATAATAATAATAATAATAATAATAATAATAATAATAATAATAATAATAATAATAATAATAATAATAATAATAATAATAATAATAATAATAATAATAATAATAATAATAATGATAATAATAATAATAATGATAATAATAATAATAATAATAATAATAATAATAATAATAATAATAATAATAATAATAATAATACTAATAATAATAATAATAATAATAATAATAATAATAATAATAATAATAGTAATAATAATGATTAAAAAAAAATAATAATAATAGTAATAATGATAATAATGATAATAATGATAATAATAACAGTAATAATGATAATAATAATAATAATAATGATAATAATAATAATAATAATAATAATAATAATAATAATAATAATAATAATAATAATAATAATAATAATAATAATAATAATAATAATAATAATAATAATAATAATAATAATAATAATAATAATGATAGTAACAATAACGTTTCTAATAAAAATATACGAAAATTAATTACAACATTTGCATTCATTGGTATGTCTTTGATTGTTAGGGATTGTCTCCTTGTCTACTCTGTTAACATTGATCCAGTGATAGCTTTTATTTTCTAATAATATATTCATAATTATTTAGTAAGAACAGCTCTAGGTTTGCCGGACTATTATGGCGGGATGAAGCTCATAGGCGACGGAAGTGTAATAATAAATATTTTAGGCGGTCTCCACCCATGGACAGATGGAGAGAGGTTTTTTTTTTTCTTTATTTTTTCACCCGCGGAGGTTCGCGATAGACTGCGACCATTTTCCTCACTTCACTTTTTCCGCATTTGCAATACATTTATTACTTCTTCATTTTACTTTTTTTTCCCAGATGAAATGCATTTATCACTTC